>VDFB02028804.1:0-26013 GCA_007258455.2 Sequoia sempervirens
CAACACGCACAGGAGGAAAAATTCAATGGATACCTCTCAATGAGGTACAGTTGCATCCATTAAGATGCATGGTGGTAGTAGGTGTCGCATATGTTTTAGTATATTCTGTGGGTATCAATAGGCTATGAATTACTTCATAGAGCCACTCTTTAACATTGTGTCTAAAGTTGGAATTGAAAGAGCACTTTCTAATATAGTTTAACTGTACCATAGATGTCATGGGGCCTTCTTCATTTCACTAGGAACTTTCAACAGCAAGCTTGTAGCTCTAGCCATTTTCTTGAGAAATCAACACTTGGTTGAAAAATTCATCATGGTTCATTTCAGATCAAGTCAGAAATCAACACTTGGTCAAACTGGTCAACATAATGCATCTCAGATCAAGTTGAAAGTGAATAGCAAAGAAATATTAAAAAATGCCAAATTGCTTTTACTGCACCAGGAAACCCAAAATTTCTAATTAAAGAATACCAGGTGATTATATTTGGACTGATCACCTTAGTAGTCTTTGTCAATGCTCATTTTTCCTTATCAAGTTCTTAGCTCTGATCAAACAGTATCCTGATAATGACCTATCTTAATTCATGCCTGCACATAAGGATTGGTCAATCCATAAGTGTTCTAGTTATTCACTCTGACTGATTTTAATCTAAGTGTGCCTGTAATGCCTGTGCATCATCAGTAATGGTTATTATATCAAAATAGTTGATAAATTGTCTAAAACGTTACCTGATCCATCTACCTATGGGCATCAGACAAGGCTAATCAAACGTTAAGTCAATTAACAACAATAGCAGTGCTAAAATCAAATGCCAAAGTAATCCAAGTTCTGTATTAAGCGCACTACAGTGAGATTTACAATGTGAAAGTTTCTTTAAAAGTTAAAATGTTTAAACACAAATGGGGGAAGTTTATTTTACATTAAGGTTTAAAATATTATATGCTCTTAAAGGATAGTTTGGCTGTTGGCTTCTTCTTGCTAAATATTGTTATGTACACAAGCAGTTTGAGAAGGCTAGTCAAGTAGACTAATTCTAGTAAGAAAGAGTAGTATTTTATTTCAATCTGCAGAGGTATAGAGATCTTATTTGGTCAAAACTCAACAATAATTTTGGTTTGCAGGGTTAAATATATCACCAAGGGATTTGGCCTTGCTTTGTCAAAAGGCAAGGAATAAATTACAAAATATTTTATGACCTTTCTATTATTGAAATTGATTATAAACTCTTGATTTTCCAAGAAAATGTTCTGAGTGTTGTTAATGCACCTCAGGTGGAAAATCATGTAGTTGGAGCTCCTTGTGGTGTAATGGATCAAATGACTTCTGCATGTGGTGAATCAAACAAACTGTTAGCTATGGTGTGCCAGGTGTGTCCCATGGAGTGGGGGAAAAGAATCTGATGATCTTGGAATTTGTTTAAGTAAATAATCTGCACCAAGTTTGTTTCTATAATGTAATGAAAATTATGATGAATGACAGCCTGCAGAGGTCAAAGAACAAGTGAATATTCCAGCACATATACGTTTTTGGGGTATTGACTCTGGCATACGACATAGGTATGGTTCTCTATTTAAAAATCTGTTCTTGAATTTTTGGAATTGAACCATGCACACTAAAGAAGTTAACTTAAGATGGTTTTATTTATGAATAGCCCAGGGTCATAAATCTTCTGAAGTATTGCCCCCATTGAGAATGACGTTTATCTTACTACAAGGTCTAGTCAAAGACATCATAAAATCTATGTTACTGGATTCGTAGGATATGCACTCGGATCCGGGTCCAGTCTGAACCTGATTTGGATTCCAAGTCAATCATAATGGGGGTCCTGCAAGAGGCATTATTTGGACTGTGGATTCGTTTCAGACAAACCCAAGTGAATTTGTCAAGAACCCAAATAAATTTGTTCAAAACCTGTGCCAAAAAATGCCTTTTTTGATATTTGTTTTCTTTTTTTGTTTAAAATATTTTTTGACTAATTGTAACTGGGAAAGAAAAAAAAAGCTTTGTGCAAGTGGTCTTCATTGAAATATACCTTTCTAACATTTTCGACAACGTCAACTGTATATATTTTGAAATTTCCAACAATTCTACAAAAAAAAAAATTTTTTTTTTTTCGACAACTCTGATTTTTTTTGTTTTTCCAATGCCATAAATATATAAATACTGATGGAAGTTGTTATTGCAGCCAAAGTGATGCCAATAATGATGAATTAAATATTTATAAAATGTTATTGCAACACATTATTATTCACTAAAATTCAGATAACATAAGAGAAACTTGGTAGACGTGGATCACTGAATCTGATCCTATTGAATGTTACTAGCTGCTAAAGAATGCTTCCACATTCCCAATATCCCTTCTAAACTTCTGCAATCACGTTTTCTAACAGTTGCAACTCCTTTTGAAAGATCTCCTTAAAGACTTAGATTGCAAAAAACTGTAAAAGGAGTGGCTGGGAAACTAGGGGGTCCCACAACCCATTACACAACAATGGTTGCTGACTTCCGATCTCCAGGTCACCTTTTGGCTACCACCGACCTAGTCAAAAGGACCCATAGACTCAATTGTTGACCTCCCTCTATGCTTCAATTCCCACTTTACGATGCCATACCTTTTTCCTGGCTGCAATTCTTCTCTTTTAAAATTTTGAATGAATTCTATAGGGTGCGACTGGTGCTGGAGGGTCCCACAGCCTCCTTTAAACCTTAGCGTCAATGACTCTTTTGCAGCAAAGAACCCATATTAAATTGTTGTCCTCAAGTGCATAGTACAGTCTGCCTTTGGGGTTTGGCTTGGTCAAAGCTATACAGCTGGTACCAATTTATTTAATCTCACAAATAAAATGAAGATTTATGTATTATTCAAGTAATACTGATGCCTATAAAAATATAGAAAAAAAAAAAAAATTGTATTTTCAGATTTGCTAGAACCTATAATAACCTATTATTCCCTGTAAGCACAAATTTGACCATTGTATGAAGCCAACAATGAGAACCAAAAGGTTTTCGTCTCCCAATTCCTAAATATACCATGAGGGTTTTCATCATCAGGGTAGAAGTTGCATCAAAACTCAAAATTCTCTAAAATGAGGGTTTTTGGAAATTGATAATGAATAGAATGAATGCTTTTTTTTCTAATAATTGTTTAACCCTAAAAGTAATTAAAATTACTCTTAATTAAATATTCACATTTTTCCCCCAAACTCAATTAATTACTTTTTTAAATAATTAAATATAAGTTCTCTTTAATTTTCCCTTTTAAATAATTTATATATTTAACCATTTAATTATTTAATTATTTTTCACTCAACCATCCAAGTTATAAAAATTATTAAGCCCAAATAAAGCCCGACCACGACACCGATACCTTAAGTGTATAGAATATTAGTCTATATGAAGATTGGCGTTCTCCCACAATGTTCAACTTATTCAAAATCTGTGGGTGTTCTCAAAATGTCAGAGATCCACACACGGAAAGTACCGTTGTACCCATCTTGGCTCTAGGAACTCCCTGCCATTGTCAAAATACCCTTCCAACAAAAGTAGCGCTTTCCAAGAAAGTTGGAGTTTCCAAAAATGTTGGAATGGACCGGAAAAAGAGACATTACAAATCCTCCCTTCCCAAATTCGCTTGTCCTCAAGCAATGTGAAATTGATTCTCCAAATCTTCCCAAGAAGAACCATTTGCAAATACCAAGATTCCAAATCAATCTAAAGAACTCTTCACCATACTTTTGTTGCACCAATATGGTGCAACAAGAAGCTATAAATCTGTCAAGCAATCTTCTCCAAAATATACTATCAGGCCCATATAGATTCAGCTCCTTACAAATACCAATGTTAAGAGAAGAGACTGAATCAAAATCAATAGAAAAAGAGAAAACTGTTGTTTGTCCTATCTAACAAACTACAAAACCCTGAATGGAGGACAGCTCTTTGTTCTTGAATGAAGATCTTCCAATGAAATATCCAGGTCCTATTTTCTTATGTGCAAACATTTTTGAATTCTTTCACCCTTCTTTTGACAATAAATGTGTGTAGCTTGGAAGGACTGTAATGATTTCAAACTTCTACAAACATCATTGCTTTCATGTCTTGAACTATAATTCAAAAGAAATCAAATGGCTTACCTTCAACTATTGGTTTGAAAATTTCAGCGAGCTCAAAACTATCATTACTATCTGGTGAGGCTCCTATGCATGCCTCTCAACAAGGTTATCCTAGAGCTCCACTTCAAATAGGGGGTTATCATAAAATATCTCTATATCAAACTCAAGAAGTGGATTATCTAAAAACAATTGCAAATTATTTCTATCCTCTTGTTTCAAACAATCTTCTTGCTAACCCAACTTTATACAAGTAATTTCTAATTTCTCTAGAAGATGCTCTAATATAAAATCTTCTCAAATCCAATCATGCTCATCAATTACTTTCCTATCCAAAATAAACTAAATATCCACATGATAAGATCTCTTATCATTGGATCTAGATGTATCTCTCATATAGCAATGAGCTTCCCACTCTACTTTTCCTTGACGAAAATCTTTCTCCGTGTCCTTAGTTGTAATTGAAGTAGGAACTCCATTGGTCGTACCATGAAGCATAATCTCTTTACCTTCATGTTGGAATTTCAGCTCCATGGTTTTGTAATTTGGTATGAATTTCCCAAGGGAATGAAACCATCACACCCCTAAAATCACATTTGTTTTTCCCATGCCTACTACATAGAAATCATCAATAATTATGTGTTTACTAGGAGTAAGTCCAATCATTTGACCCTCTTGGTGCATGGTATAGTAAATCCATCTGCCATAGTAATATTAAATCCTTGAAAGTCCTCTATTGGTAGCCCTTTTTCTGTTATCAAGCTCTCATCAATGAAGTTGTGGGTTTCCCCACTATCCATCAATATTGTCATATTATGTTCTTTCAACACTCCATAGACTTTAAATGGGTGATACCAAGGTGCACTTGAGAGTGTAGCAAGGGTACTACTAGAAATATTCTCCCTTTCAGTAAATTTTACTTTTGCTTCTCCTTCACCTAATTCTTCATGTTCTTCCACTTCTTCCTCATCCTTAGAAAATACCTCAATATAATGCACCTATCAAAAGATACCTATGGCATAGTTCCCATGACTCTTTGCATGTGAAGAAAAGTTCCCTTCTTCTGAGTTCATTCCTTGTTTCAATTTTCTTGGTGAATTAGGTAATTCTTTATTTTGATAACCCTACTGAAATGGCTTATTTTTCTACCCAAAATTAGTGGTTTTTGGCTGCCCATAATTATCTTTCATTGGCTATCCATATGGAACTGATTTGGACTGCCCATAGGGTGTTGATCATTGTTGTCTTGAAGGTGTAAATCTTCCCTTATTGGCTGAAGTTTCAAGATCCAGAGCCTTTTTAATGGCTTCCTATAGAGAGCTGGAGTTGAAAGCCTTCACTAAGCCTCTAAGATGTTCAATTATGCCTTCCATGAACAACACAAGTTTCCTTTCTAATACATCTAGCACCATAACTAAAAGCTTTTGAAAATCAGCAATATAGGCCTCAACTATATAGGTTTGTTTGAGTCAAAGTTTTGAGACTCGGACTCAGCGAGGGTGACTCGACTCGGGACACAGGACTTGATGACCAGACTCGACGCAAACTTGGAAAAGTGAAAAACCCAAGAAATTTAGAGATTTTTAAGGATTTAATTTAAAACTTGTTTCATGCACCCTTTATTAAATAAACCTTAAAGACACAATAACAACATCAAATAGAAGCTAATTTGATCACATACACAAGTATACATCGATCACATAAGTATTAAGTATAAACACAAATTGTAGTTGAGTTGTTGAAGGAAATAGCGCACTTTCCCAATCTCGCCCAGACTCGCTTGAGTCCTAGTTTGAGCCCCCTGGACTCGGCAGGGGTCACTCAACCTGACACTAGCCAAGTCCGAGCGAGTCTAGGCGAGTCCCAGAACTATGGTTTGAGTGGATCTAATTCACGAAAATGAATTTCTAGATCAACTCTATCAAATCTTGTAATGTCCCCTTTTTAGCCCTATGCTTTTTAGTGACCGATAGCCTATTTTCGGAGTCCCATAGGCTACTCGGAGGCAACTTTAGGGTTTCTAAGATTCTTGGAGGTTTCATGTCAATTTTTCAGGAGTTCTTTGTAGGAGTTTTCCAGTATGCTTTTTGGGTTTTTCTGGGTTTTTTGAGAGCTTTGAAGGGTAGTCACTACTATTTTTAGCAGAGTTTATTTTTAGACTCACTATTATTAGTAAGTTACAACGGCTACCCAGAATGTGTGCTCATTTTGGGTTTGGAGTCACTTACTATTTTTAGCAATATGCTATTTTCAGTAAGTGCCATTTCTGGTAGTGAGTTCTGGCAGCAATTCAACTCTAGGTTACTATTTTTGGAACTGTAGTGTTTGGCGTCTTGTTATTTTCAGAGGTAGCTTCTCCAACTTTCTTGGAGTTCGAAAAAGGAAAGGTTGATAACTTAAGTTGTTTTATTTTGCTTAAGTGCTTTTAGACCTCCATGCCTAGGAAGCACAACTTAAGTTATTTTTAAAAGGGGGACTCGTGTTGGACGGCAAGTTTGGACAATTATGCATTTTCAAAGGTGAATTTATGCAAATCAAAGTTGGATGCCTAAATTTGAGACTTAAGTGATTTTAAAGTATATTTTATTCCTCCTTGAGAGTGACGTCCCTTTTTGGAGGAAATTGGATTTCAAACTGCTAGGTTTTTGGAGCCTATTTATATGCCTCTTTCTCTCATTTGGTTATGCTAATTTGTTATAGCAAAGTGTTGCCGAAATGGTGATTGGACTCTTGGGGTTTTGAGGACGAAATCCCTCAAAGCTATCTTTAGTTTCGAGGTTGATAGATACCTCCTAGCTGAATAGTGTTGCAGCTTCATCTCAGGGGTTGCAGTAGAGCAAACAATGGTGATGGCTTTCTTATTTGCTTCAGTTTTGAGTAGCTTTGATGTCTTCTAGAGATTTTTGGGTGTGTTGGTGTGTTTATTTGCTATTTGGAGGTTTTTGGAGTGTTTTATCAGACTTCTCGTGTTGCTGGTTATTGCCTTGCTGACCCACATTTTTGCTCACGTCGGACGGAAGAGTTGCTAACTTTTTGTGGGTGTTGATCCTATGTCTTCCTCATGCTTGGGCGACCCCTTTCCCCAATTTAGGTGATTTTAGGAGAAATTGATTTTTGAGAGGAGGCCGAATTGTTTAGGAGGTCATACCATTTGCAGCAAGAGCATTGGGATTCATGCCAGGGCTATTCAGTTTGGTTGGTGACGGCTTGATAGTTGATTTGGGATGCCTAGGCCTGCTCTATCATTTGCAAAAGATTTGAGTTCTTTCCGATGGGTTTTGAGAGAGTTATGGTCTTTTCTTGAGGGCTGACTAGAGTTCCGTGTTCTTTGTCCAAGTATATCAGATTGCTGTTACTATTATATCAGACCTGATATAACCTTATCCTTTCATGTTTTATGATGCCTAACTAATATTATGTTTCAGGGATTGATCATTGATGTATTTGGCTATCATTTTTACTAGTTCATTCCATATTATCTTGTATCAAACTCTCATTGTAACACTGATTTGGTAGTACCATTCAGCTCTTTACTTTCAATTATTTGGATACTTACCCCAATGCATAAGTGGTTGCTCCCGCTGGAAAGTGGTTGAGCCTTTTGCTTAATGTTCTTCACACTCCCGCTAAATAAGTGGTTGAGTTTCCTATATTTCATTTCTTGTTGCCCACTGAAAAGTGGAAGTGGCTAGCTTGTCGTTAAGTGCATTACTTTCCTTGTAGCCCACTGAAAAGTGGAAGTGGTTGGCTTGCCGCCAAGAGCATTACTTGTTTACTTTCAAGCACTTGTTATTTTCTATATCACCCCACTGAAGAAGTGGTAGTTTAGAGAGAGCTCAGTATTGTAAGCCAACCACTGTATGCTCTCACCTTGCCCATATTGGGATCTAGGTGATTAGAAAGTGGGAGGTGATATTTCAATTAGTATTGTTACTTTTAGTATTTGCAAGATCCCCTTACACCGTATGCTCTCACCTTGCCCTCTTTGGGATCTGGGTGATCAGAAAGTGAAGGGTTGTTGTTCAATTGCTTATCTTTGCTTTCATCTAACTCTCACGGGTGAAAAAATTGTGGAAAAAATAAGGGTGGGATTTTACAAATCTCTCAATCAACCTGTTACTGAACTCAACATACGTGTGTATATGATTGTTTCCTTGAGTGATCAATCCATGATACCACCACTCGTGCTACATCTTTGAGGTGAAGGGTGGTGAATTTGATGGGTTCATCCTCCATCATAGGTCTCAATGATAAAAAGGTGTCCAATTTTTGTATCCAGGAATGTGTTGTACATGTATTAGATCTATCATATGTGAGAAGTGTCAATTTCGCATGTTGGAGATCCCTTGGATTTTTTTGTGGCCTTGTTTCAACTCTTTGACCGCCTCTGTTTTTCTTAAAACCCATAAAATTAGTGAGTGATATTTCCTCCATAATCTCAATAGGTAGGAGCCTATACTCCCTATAACTGGTTGCTATGTCATTTTCTATAGATGTTTGAATTTTTGGCTCAACAATTGCTTCTTCCCTACAAATGAAATTAGGCTAGAAAGGTCTTGCAGCAGAACCAACAACTATCCTTTGAGTGTTCTAGTGAATATTTTCCTTTGATGAACTACCTTCACCATTGTGTGGCCTCACTATATTATTATTTTGCATGGTAGAGACAAGTTGTGCCATTATGTGAGCTAACCGTTCTTGTCCTAGAACCAATCTCTCAAATCAAGCATCATTTGCATCCCTGTTATTGTGTCCCATTGCTTCTTTGTCTTTTCTAGGAATTTTTGTGCCCTACTAATCTGTGATAATTTTTGGCTGATTCAGATCTCTTCTCCTTTCCCTCTAATAGTATCTTACTTCTCTGTCACTTTCATACATGAAGTCAATTTCCGAATATTTCAAAAAAAAAATCCCCCAAGTTGGCAAGAAAATGGCTCTAATACCACTGAAATATACCTTTCTAATGTTTTAGGCAACTTCCACCATTTTTTTTAATATAATTTCTAGCAATTCTACAAAAGAATATTTTTTTGTTTTTTCAACTATTCTGATATTTTTTGTTTTTCCAATGCCATAATTAAATAAATAAATACTAATGAAATTTGTTATTACAGCCAAAGTGATGCCAATAATGGTGAATTAAATATTCATAAAATATTATTGCAGCACATTAATATTCACTAAAATTGAAATAACATAAGAGAAATCTGGTATATGTGGGTAGCTAAATTTGATCATGTTGAATGTTACTAGCTACTAAAGGATGCTTCCACGTCCCCAATATCTCTTCTAAACTATTGCAATCCCTTTTTCTGTAATGTCCCACCCCAAATGGAACAACGTTTTTTTGAAAACACTTAATTTGACATATTTAATTCGTCAATTAAGAGGTCATTATGCAAGATTGTATTATAGCACGAAGCATGAAAAACAAGATGATTTCCCAATGCACATTCATTTGCTAACTGAGTACATCACTGAACTCTTGCATTAAAATGAACAGCAATACATGGATGACTAGTAAATAAAGACTTAGTGACTGAGTCAAGTGAACAGCAGTTAACCAACCAATTTCCGAATGTAGGTAATGACTGTTTTCAACAGCCTTTCCTCTTTGTTGTTCTTAAGAAGTATGGGATAGATGGAAGATTTTTAAAGATGATTTCGGCATGTGTTACTTCTCCTATGTATTCTGTTTTGGTTAATGGTGTTCCCCAAGGCTTCTTCTCCTGTGGTCGTGGTCTCAGGCAGGGGGACCCTCTTTCTCCCTACTTGTTTATTATTGTTGTTGAAGCCCTGGGAAGGAATATTCAAAGGTCGGTGGATGTGCAAGCTCTTAAAGGTATTAATGTTGCTTCCTCTCTCAAGCTTGAGTCCCATCAACAATTTGTTGATGATACCCTATTGTTTGGGGAAGCTTATGGAAACAGATATTTAATGATTATGTTGTTGTTTCTGGTCAGTGCATTAACTATGAAAAAAGTAAAGTTTACTTTTTCAACACTGATCAACAGATAAGGGACAGAGTGAAAAAAATTCTAGGTTGTCAAGAAGTTGAGTTTCTTGATACCTACCTGGGGCTCCCATTGTTTTCCAAGAGATTAGAAAATAATTACTGGAACCAATTATTAGAAAGGATTCAACATAAATTGGAAGGATGGAAGGGGAAGCTATTAAGTTTGGCAGGTAAAATCCAACTCCTTAAAGCCTCTCTTTAGAATATTCCAGTGTATTACCTTTCTTTGTTTAAAATTTCTGCTCATATAGGGGAGAAGATAAAGCAGATTCAGAGGAAATTTTTGTGGTCAGAACAGAGGAAATAAACAGACTATCTCTTGTTAGCTGGGATAAAGTTTGCAAGCCTAAAAGGTGTGGGGGGTTAGGGATGCGAAGAATTCATATGCTAAACAAAGCCTTAACTGCTAAAATTGGCTGGAATCTTCTGGAGGGCTCTAAAGACTGGGTCAAAATTTTCCAAGCCAAGTACTTGAGAAACAGGAATTCTAGTTGTTTCCTCTCTCAATCGGATCTTCCTTCTAGTTTTTCCTTATGGAACCATCTTATCAGGTTAAGGAATGTGCTGAAGTTGGGGGAAAGGAAGAGAATAGGGAATGGGATTAACACGGATTTTTGGAAGGATCCTTGGATTGAGAATGCCACCCTGTCTGCTTATGAGGATTTGAATCCCCTAAAGTGTAGCCTCCACAGAAATTGTGGCAAAAAGGTGAGTGATTACATAATCTGGGCAGGGGAGGAACCAAAATGGAAGGAGTTTGATTCCTTGTTAAGGAGAAATAATCTGCGGGGTCAAAAACAAGTGAACTAGGATCCTCTCATCAATTTGCATAATTTGATTGGGGAGGTGAAGTGGTTTGATAGAGGAAGGGAGGATGAATGGCTCTAGAAAAGCAGCTCCTCGGGCTGTTTCTCAATTAGAAAAAACTATGAAGACTTGGTGAGGGCCCAAGATGCTATTCCTAATTCCTTCTGGAAAGTGGTGTGGCTTAAGAATCTGATTCCTAAAATTAATTGTTTTTGGTGGACTACTGCCCATGGCAATATCCTCACCATTGATAACCTGGTTAAGAGAGGTTTCCATCTGGTTAATTGGTGTTCTCTATGTAAACAGGAGGAAGAATCGATAACTCATATGTTCTTCCATTGCAATTATGCGAGGGAAGTGTGGTCCAACGTGTTGCAATTGTTGTCTTTAGATTGGGTGTTTCCAAACTCAGTGAAGTTGTTTATCGAAGGATGGTCAAACTATCCTTTCTCTCATAAACAATAGAATTTTTAGAGAGGTGGAGAGAAGCAATGGGGAGGTGTTTCAGATAATTAGAACTCAAATTAAGGAAAATATTTGTGACAACCAAACCCGTACGTCAAATTTAAAACTTTTGAATTCAACCACAATAAATAAGAACAATGCCATTTCGATAAAAAAATTCTTTTCAAATACATAAACATGATATATCTATTTGCAACTTTAACTATTTCTTTCCAAAAGAAACTACAAAGTAAAGAAGAATAAAATACATACATAGCCTGTAGGCTTTTGGCACCAATAGAAGTAAAAAGGTCCAGGAGTCCGTCCTGTCAAATTTTGGATTCATCAGTCATTTGTTGAGGAGAAACATCACTCGTGCATTTTTCCGCCAACCACGGACTTAAAATGCGGTCCCCCACACGATCATTTTACAATGAACGGCCCTCCTGTTGTGACCTTTTCACACATCGCCCCATTCAAAATGGGGAACCCTAAATTTTTGCTCCATTCTGGTCTTTTGGCTTTGGTTTCGGTCTCTCTCTCTCTTTCTGCTCCTTTTCTGCTATCTGCTTTCCGGGGATGCTCCCGTCCGCGAGCTTAAACGAAAAATTTGGCTAAGTACTGATATTAGGGTTTCACATCTTTAGGTCACTTTGGGGTCAAATTGAGTTGGTTGGTCGACTTCCGAGCCTAGCACTGCTATTACAACACTTCCAGCAAGTAACCCCTAAATTTTCACTGAATTCTGCCAACTTTCTATTTTTAGTAAGTGTCGACTTGGGGTTGATTTTCTCGAGATTTTCATATTTTGACAACTTCATTGCATTCTGAGCACTTCAAGTTCATTTCTGACAAAATTTGAGCAAAAACGGACGACTTGCTATTTTTAGCAGTCCAGCTTCCAGAGCAGATTCCAGGGTCTACATGTTAAATTTTCTGATGCATGTCCGGAGATTCTTTGTGGGTTTTTCGAGACCTTCGCAGTTATATGACATGCAAAGCAGGATAACGACTTTCAGCATTCAGCCTTCAGTGGCCGATATTAGGGTTTGCATGCAGATTTTCTCAACGCATGTCAGCATATTCTTTCTGGGTTTTCCAAGAGCTTCGCAACGATGTAACATGCAAGTGGAACTGGTCACTTTTCAGAAACTTGCTATTTTTAGCCGGTGCTTGCATGTTGAAGATTTTTCTGGGTTTTTCTGGGTTTTTCAAGATTTTTCGGGCAGTATGACATTCAAAATCATCCAGCAGCCGGTTGGTCACTTTTTCAGCCACTTTCTATTTTTAGCAGGTACCACTTAGGCAGCTGCTCAGCATTTCAGAACCACGAACTGATCATCATGCAACTAAAACGAGGTCAAATAGAGCTCGTATGAGGAACATGCAGAAAATTAGGGTTTCGAGCTTGAGGGCTAAAAATGAGGAATCAGACGTCAAAGTGCCCAAAACTGAAGTGTCCACCACGATCAGCATCCTTCAGGGAGTCTGCTGGCAAAATTTGAAGACAATCAGAGCACTTACTATTTTTAGTAAGGTATTCTCGACACAAGCTATAAATAGAAAGTCAATCTCGGGCGCCAGCGCAAACAGGCAAGTTCACCAACAAGGAGCGCGCTGTCCAAATTTCAAGTCAAACGGAGCTAGGGAAGTCTCAGAAACAAGCACTTACTATAAAAAGTAAGTCACTTCAGAAGCAGCTATAAATAGCAGGTCAACATCGAGTCTCAATATAAATGGGTTAAGCAGGTGATAAATGCCCCTTGGCGCGAATTTCAGATCAAACGGAGTTGCAGAGAATGGAGAATCAGATAATTGCTATTTTTAGCAAGCATGGGCGGAGAAATTAGGGTTTCCTAAGATCAAGGGAAGAACAGGACGATCACTCTAAAACAGCATCCAACTACGATCACCACGCTTCAGGCATTTAGCACGTGAAATTTGAAGACTTTCTGAGCAATTTCTATTTTTAACAGGTTGCTAAAAATAGCAGGTGCAGACAGGCATCAGGCATCAACAGCACGAATCAGTTGAAATTCATAGCAGGGCAAAAATCAGGCTTTCTAGAGTCAAAATTCAGTCCTTGGCGCAAAATTCAAGGAACTTTCTAAAAATAGAAAGTCAGGGCAAATTAGGGTTAATAGAAGAAAATCAACCTAAATCTGGCAGAGGGCATGAAATTCGCTAAAACGGATAAAATTTGGAGTCCAGCATTGAAATCCACCTTGAGAAGCTAGAGGTAATGGAAATTTGGCTAAGTCTGAAAATTGAAAGTAGCATGGGTCAAATGCGCCCCTCTTTAAGGTTATTGGAAGTGAATTTTTTTTTAAGTGGCGAAACTAAAAGTTCAACATGCCAAATGCGCCCATGGTGAAATTGAAAGTTGCAAGTGTAAAATGCGCCCATGGTGAAATTGGAAGCTCCACTAGCAAAATGCGCCTAGGAGGATGAAAGGGATAAAAAGTTTCTAAGGCAAACGAATTTGGAAGTACACCCCTCCATATGCGCCCTCAAGAGGAGAATGGATGATGAAAATTTGCCTAAGTTACGAACTGAAAGGACATGGGTGATATGCGCCCCTCTTCAAATTGGAAGTTGGACATGGGATATGCGCCTAAGAGATTGAAAATGCAAGTTACTCCTATGATATGCGCCCCCATTCAAATGTTTGCCCTCTTGTTTGCGCCTATCACAAGTTGAAAGTCGAAAATATTCTAAGTATGAAAAACTTGAAGTTGACCATGCTATTTGCGCCCTAGCTTGTAAGAACTTCAAATTCGTCCAAGTGTTGAGAATGAAAGCTCCACCATGGATTTGCGCCTGGAGATTGAATTTAAAAGTTCATACTTCAATATGCGCCTGGAGGAGGGAGTATTTAAAATACACTAAGTGCGCCCCAAGTTGAAAGCTCTGCATCTCATTTGCGCCTGGAAGAAAAAGGATGAATTAAAACTGAAAGCTTTATGTGTCATATGCGCCTGGACTCTTCAAATGCATGAAATTGAAAGTAGAGACCCTTGAAGGCGCCTTGAAGAAGATCTTGCCTAGGCGTGGGAATTGAAACCTCAGGTAGTCAAATGTGCCTGGACTTGAGAGAATAAATTGGTAAAATTTCACTAAGTGTCAAAACTAAAAGTCCATGGGTCTAAATGCGCCTAAGCTTGTGAAAACTTAGAAATTCGCCTAAGTATCAAAACTCAAACCCCAACCTATCATTTGCGCCTTAACTCTGGAGAGAAGTTCAAATTTTTCTTAAGTCACGAAATTGAAAGCTCCACCATGGATTTGCGCCTGGAGAAGGAAAATACATGAAGTACGCCCAAGAACTTTGGAGGATGGAAAATGTTTTAAGTGATAAAAATTTTGGAGGCCGACCCTTGCATATGCGCCATAGGTGAGGATGAAGAAATGCTAAGTGTGAGATATCCAATGCGCCCAAGCTAGAGATAGAATGGAAATACGCCTAAATATGAAAATGAAAGTTCCACCCATGATATGCGCCCCCCCCCCCCTTTTTTATGAAATGAAGATGTTCGAATGTGTTCAGATTAAGGAGGGTCAATAGAGAAAAATTTCCTAAGGCGTTAAAATCAAAAACTCAACCCATGCTCAACTATTATATGCGCCTTAAGAGGAAAGGGTGGTTTAATATTTGACCAAGGCGTTTAAATTTATTTTATTTTTTTAAAAAGGCGAGAATAAAATAAAAGGCATTAAAAGAGTACCCATGGTGTGAAATATGCCTAGCAACGTAAGATTCATGAAAATATCCTAAGGCGTGGAAGTGAAAACACTAAGGCCTGAATGCGCCCACTTCTAAAGGGAGAGGTTGGATTTTAAAATTAAATGGGGTTGATCAACTCATGTGCAAGGCGAATTTTAAATAAAAGTTGAAAGTATTAAATACGCCTAAAACTTGAAAATATTGCTAAGGCGTAGAAAAGTTGAAATTGGAGATTTAATGAAAGCTCGACAAAATCGAAGTGTGGAGATAAAAAAATTAATTAATTAAAAGGCGTTGGGAGAAATTAAAATTTCTCTAGGCAATTAATTTCAAAAATTTGCCTAAATCGGAGAAATTTAATTAAATTTAATTTAATTATTTTCCTAAGTCAAATTTAAAATTCCCCCTTTAATTTGGACACATGAAATTTTAAAAGTTCGGACGATTTTAATCGTGGGGAATATATTTCGGAGTTAATTATGGATGGAAAATAAATTACGCCTAGCCATTTTAAAGTGTTAACATCGAATTTTCGCAGACGCTGGTGAAATAAATTAAATGGCATTTGAATTAAATCTTAATAAATTAAATATGCCATTTTAAAAAAAGCAGTAAGATTATTTCAAATCAAAGTAAAATGATTTTTTCGAAATCACTGGCAGTCAGGAGGGAAGTTTTAAATTTGAATCGAGGAAAGAATCTCCCTGAATAGCAAATTGCTATGACGACTGTAAGACGACTGGAATATTCTCTTTCAAATTTAGCAAATGCGTAAGTCATGATGAAGAGAATTAATGGCATCTGCTAAAATTAGCACCAGCTTTTGGTTATAAAAACTCTGAGGATTTTCATTCTCATCTCACAAAATTCGAAGCTGAGATTTATGCTGGTGAGTTGAGAGTGATTGTTGAGTTGTGAGGTTTAATATTTTCAAGATTGAGAGTTGCTGAAAGTGTGAGGGGTGTTGAAATCGATTTTTCAAGAAGCTTGAATTTCTCGAAGATTTGCGAAGTTGCTGAGATTCGAAATAAAGTTTGAAGTGTAAGCTGCCGAGGTTAAGCATTTTTAATTCTCCAAGTTGCTGAAGGTAAGTATTTGAAGATTTAATATTTTCAAAGTTGCTGAAAGCTGAAATCGTTTAATTGTGCTGGAAGTCGAAATTGCTTGAGCTTGAAATTTTCTGAAGTTGTTGAATGTTTAGAATCAAATCAGATTTAAAATTGTTGAAGCCTTCGAAGTTGCTGTTTTATAACTTTCGAAGTGCTGATTTGAAATTATTGAAACTTGATGATTTATAACTTTCAAATTTGCTGATTTAAATTCTTCGAAGTTGCTGATTTATAACTTTCGAAGTTGCTGATTTATAATTGCTGAAAGTTACTGAAACTTGAAACATTTTCCGAAGTTGGGTTTGCTAGAGTTAATTTCTTCCGAAGAGCTGAAAATCCTTTTGGCTGCAAATTGTTGAAGTTCGAAGTGTTAATTCTCGAAGTTTAAATCTATCGAAGTTTGAAGTCGAAGTATACTGCTGAAACTATTAACTTGTATTTACTTTTGCAGCCAACTCCATTCGCCAGCCGTCTCACGTGATTTTTATTTTAAAAGTTTGGAGTGTAATGTTTGCTTCTTGTTTTGCAGATGGCCAAAGGACGAAAAGTTGATGTTGCTGGAACAAGCAAAGCTGGAGCTAAGGCTGGGAATAACGAAGCTGTCAAGGAAACGCCTCCAGGCAGGCGATTATCAAGAGTTTGAAGAAATCCTTCATTCCTGAGTCAAAGATTGTGTCAAAGTTTGGGAACTTGACGGACACCAACCTTGGGCCTTTCAACCTCTCAACCTCGAGGCTTTCGTGTGCAGAATGTATGGGCAAGGTGGCAATCTTCCGACAGAAGCGTCGCGCAACATTGTCAAGAGCGGATTATATGCAGCGGCCAGGTTCCAGCCAGCGGTTCGTTGTCCAGAGCTGATCTTGGAGTGCACTAACTTTTACAACTCGGATGATCGGACTATCATTTCTCCGGATGGTATGATATTGGCCAACTTTGCACCGGACGCAATTGGCGAGGCGTTTGGGATCCTGGCTACAGACAAAATGTTATATAAATCCAAGGAAAAGGCTGACAAGATGTATGCCACGTCTTTCGAGAAGTGCATGAAGAGGATCAACACCACTTGGATGCGAAAGCCAAAGCCTCCTGCTGCCAGACTGCCGAAGCAGATAATTTCAGAGGAGCTGAAACAAGAGTACTGTGATATAATTATGTTGCTCAGTAGGGTTAACGGCAGCCCGCAGTCATTTGTGTTCGAGCCATGGATGTTCTTTTACATTAGTGTGGTGCTCAAAGGGAAGGTGGAAGTAAACTGGGCACAAATGATAAGTGACAACATTGATGAGCAGTTCCGGAATTTGAAGAGAACGAGAACATTCTACATGAGCTCGTATGTTATTTACATGCTTGCTCGAATTACCAAATATAGAGGGTTCGCATACCAGGAACCAATTGGCTGTGGTTTTAATTAGTTCAAGATTCACGAATCTTGTAGACAGTTGCATCTCACACACACGGCTGACTTCAAGAGAGTAAATGATGCTTTCACCATGTATATCACAAGGACCCTTCAGCGGAGGTTGCAACAGAGAATATCTGAAGAGGCACAGATGTTGATAGAAGAGTATGGGTTTTGGTTCGTCCAATTCCCGAAGTTTACTTATTTAAGGCTGCCGGGGTACGACTCGTACGTCTACAAACTACCGAGGTACCCAACGAACAGGATGATACTACTTGAGCTGTCTAGGAAACTGGTAGCCTACGACAAAATCATAAGGAGAAAGAAGAAGGGAGGCTTGCACTTTCCCATTGTGTTGGGAAACTCACTTGAAGAATGCCCTACTTTACAGGCAGCCAAGGAGGCTGAAGATGAATTGAAGTTCTATAGGTTGACTCTTCATACCAGCCAGCAGGATTTTTATCCTCGGGGAAAGATCGGAACAGTTCAGGGTGAGGAATACAGACACAGAGCTCACTTGGAGGATTTTTGGGCAAATGCTGGAGACGAGGCGGAGATTAGAAAAAGAATGTTTTCGAGGTTGCCTCTCAAACTAATCAGAGAATGTGAAGTGGTCCAAGTGTCGAATCAAGTTGAAGAGGATACCAGGCTTATTCATCCAGATTATGAATCTATAAAGAACACGCCGATTCCACCACTAGATTGGGCTGAGCCGGAGATTACGGATTTAGACACCTTGTCTATTCCCGTTTTGACTTTTTGAAATATTCCGAGCCAATTTTTTTTGTTTTTTCAATTAACAGATTACCAATTACAAACAGTGCACCCGTTAAGGTTAGATGGATAAACCCAAACGTGCAAGAAAGCAACTCTAACCAGAATGGCGCCGATGATGGCGAGCATTGGTCAGAGGATCTTCTACGCTAAATACAGAAAGGAACTCAACGTCAAGTATGTGCTACCCAATCCAATGCGGAGTGAGGGGCGACCATATGACGGAGTGAATACAAAAAACAATGCTGGAAAGGAACTACTGAAAAGTGAAACACTCAACACCCAGCATGTGCTTGCTGACCCAGAGTGGGTAAGTAGCGACCATAGGGCGGAGATCAATTACAACAATAACAACTGCTGAAGAAGAAGACTATTACAACTGATAAGCAAGAACTTTGACGGCTGTCAGTACTACTGTCAGCTTACAATATTAAAATGAAATCTTGCTTATAATACAAAACAGCATATAGAAAGAGTTGTACAATATTCGTGAATGGAATTGCTGAATGTAAAGATCAACTGAAATGACAATGAATAGACCCAACTTCATTCGCCAGATGCCCCTGAATTCTTCACAATGCTCTTCAAAGATTTATCACCATCAGCCAAATAAGAAATTGCAGATTTCTTAAAACTGCCCTGTCAGACCTGCAACTTTTAACATAGAAACAGCAGCATAGGAATTCTAAAAATTGCTTGAAACTCCCTCTCTCCTCATTCAAAATGCTCAGTATCAATCTCAAAATCCTAAATGAAGATAGGCGCTCAAGAGGACATCACAAAACAGATTTTAATTGCAACTTTCTGAAATGCACGAATCCCAATGGCATATAAAATGGTACGGCCCAGCCAAGGGCGATTTTGACTTTAAAAATAAATGCCACTACAGAAAAATCTGCAAACTAGGAAATAATGGCGCCTAGCCTAGATGAAGAGAAATAGAAACTACCCACAATGATTTGTTTTGTCTTTTTTGATTTATGAATGAAACAATGAATCTGCTGTAGCTAAAAGGAGAAAACCAGAAACTTCTAACATGCGAAATCTGAAGCTAACTAGATCAATGCAGATTACAATGCACGGAATCCAATGAATTCACAACTAGACTAAAAATCATCACTAGTCGTTGTCTTACAAACGAGAAGAGATGCCCAATGCTAGGAGGCCTACATTCCCCGAAGCGATTCCAGAGCCAATCCGGCAGCATAATAGTGTATTTGTCCAAAGATGCCGAAATGATGCACAAGACTCCTTTTTATAAGTTCCGTTTGACTTCAAGAAACCCTAAATTCCAACTCAAGCTCAAACCCTAACTTTTCCTTCAATAAGGCGTCCTTTTCACCTTTAGCTCAATAATCATATTTTAATTAAAACATCACCTTGATAAATGCGCCCACATTAATTTCCTTTGACTTTGGAAAATTCACCAAATATTAAATATAACCTTAATGAAGGCGCCACCCTTTGAGTCCACCTTTTAAAACGACATTAAGTCATTCGACTAGGCCAAGGTGATAAAATAACATTTTAATTATAATGTTATTTTTAAGTGAAATGAGCTCGACTTCCCAGAATGCATTCTGAAGCCCGGAATACGCCACTTGAGTCAACTGAAAGGGAAAGTCAATGCTTGCTACCATCCTGTTTACTACCAACAATAGAATTTACTAAAAATAGTAAATTCCAGGAAAATGCTTTGAATGCTGAGATGAACATACCCTCGAAGCCCTCTGAAAACCAGAAGGAATCTGCCATTGAATCCACCATCTCTGAGCAATGACCTCCTCAAAATAGGAAACCCTAATTTTACCTTCCGATAGCCTTCGGGTTTCCAGAAAAAAGGCCAACGGTCACATGAACAATCAGGTTTGAGAAGGGGACATTACAGTCTGCCCTCCCCAAGATTGCTTGTCCTCAAGCAATCGCAAACTAGGATGCTGCAATATCTCATCACTTTCCCAAGTGGCATCCTCCATAGGCAGGTTCTTCCACTTTACCAAACATTCTCTGATAGTTCTATTCCTCAAGGAACGTTCTCTGACATCAAGTATCTCCTCAGGAACTAGAACCAACTATCCTTCTTCATCCAACGGTGGCAACTGTGAAGAAGCAACCACATTGTGTCCAAGTGCCTTCTTGAGGCGAGACACGTGGAAGAAGTTATGCACTCTGCTATCTGAAGGTAGCTCTAATTCATAGGCTACTGCCCCAACCTTTCTGATGACCCTAAATGGTCCATAGAAGCGAGGTTTGAGCTTCTCAGCTCCACTCTTCTTGAGAGTAGACTGTCTATAAGGTTGTAAACGGAGATAGACCATATCCCCAACCTCAAAAGAACGCTCTACACGCCTCTGATCAGCATACAACTTCTGCTGATTTTGTGCAATCTGCAAATTATCCTTCAAGGATCTCATTATGTCTTGACTATGCTGCAACAAATCCTTGGCTAAAGGTGCTTTGCTGTCACCAAACACCAAATCTGCAAAACTGGGTGCTTCATACCCATAAAGTGCCAGAGAAAGGAGACATCTTAATCGACATGTGGAAAGTAGAGTTGTAGCAGTACTCGCCTATATGCAGCCACTTGACCCAAGCTTTCTGCTGTTCTGACACAATTTCTCAAGTAGCCTTCCAACCACTTGTTCACCACTTCTGTTTGCCCATCAGTTTGGGGGTGATAACTCGTGCTTGGAGTGAGCACAGTACCACTCATTCTGAAAACTTCCTGCCAAAAGGTACTTAGGAACTTGCTGTCCCTATCACTTACAATATTCTTTGGCAACCCATGCAGCCTAAACACTTCTCGAAAAAACAAATCTGCAACTTGGGCTGCAGAAAAAGTGCTGGTAATGGCAAAGAAATGAGCAAACTTGGTTAATCTGTCAACTACCACGTAAATGCAATCCTTCCCTTGGGCCTTGGGCAACCCAGTGATGAAATCCATTGAAATGCTTTCCCATTTTTGATTGGGAATTGGAAGTGGTTGCAGCAAACCGGCTGGTAATGTGTGCTCATTTTTATTCGCCTGACAAACAGGACACTCCTGAATGTAGCGTTGAACCTCTCTCTTCAAACCTTTCCAAGAAAACCTTTCTCGGATCTGCCTATAGGTCTTGAAAAAACCTTGGTGACCAGCAACTGGAATGTCATGGAAATTCAAAAGAATCTTCTTCTTGAGCTTAGAATCAACCACCAAAAAGATTCTTCCCTTATAGCGGATCAATCCCTCAACCACCTGGTACCTTTCATCATGGAAAGTACCTTCCAGAATGCTGGTTGCAAACTGATTTTTTGCATAATCAGCCAGCAACATGTCTCTCCAATCTGCAGTAAGCTCACACAATGAGCTAAGATGAGGCCTTCTGGAGAGAGCATCGGCCACGACATTATTTTTCCCTTTGACATATTCAATGTCAAAGTCGTAAGCTTGAAGCTTACTCACCCATTTCTGTTGCCTCTCATTTAGATCCTTTTGGTGCATGAAATGCTTGAGGCTATTGTGGTCCGTCTTAACCACGAACTTGTTTCCCACCAAGTATTGCCTGAACTTGGCTAATGCATGCATAATGGCAAGCATTTCTTTGTCATAAATCGAGTATGTCCTTTCAACACCCCGTAATTTTCTGCTCTCAAACACGATAGGGTGTTTGTCTTGCATCAGGACAGCCCCCACTCCTTCACCCGATGCATCACATTGCAGCTCGAATGGCTTGGAGAAATCAGGAATGGCCAAAACTGGGCACGAGCTCATGATCTTCTTAAATTTGTCAAAAACAACTTGAGCCTTTTCTGACCAAACAAAAGCTCCCTTTTTGGTGAGATCAGTAAGGGGAGCCGCATTCTGTGAATACCCCTTAACGAACCTCCGATAGAAACCACAAAGACCCAAAAAACCTTTCAACTGAGTCAAATTTTCAGGTGGTGGCCAATCAACCACTGCTTTGATCTTCTCCGGATCCACCTTTACTCCCTCAGCACTGATTATGTGGCCAAGGTACAGTAACTCCACCATTCCAAATTCGCATTTGGAGGCTTTTGCGAACAAACTCTCAGATTCCATGATATTAAGCACTTCCTCCAAGTGCTTGAGGTGATCTTCCCAAGTTTTGCTGTAGATCAGAATATCATCAAAAAATATCAACACAAACCTTCGTAACTGCTGAAAGACCCGGTTCATGCAAGACTGAAAGGTAGCCGGAGCGTTAGTCAACCCAAATGGCATGACTAAGAATTCAAAATGGCCATAGTGACATCAAGGTTGTCTTTTCCACATCTGATCCCCTCATTCGTATCTGATGGTAACCCGATCTCAAATCAATCTTCGAAAAGAACTTAGCCCCATGTAGCTCATCAATGAGCTCATCTATTCTGGGAATGGGGTATCTGTTCTTGATGGTGCTTTGGTTCAAAGCACGATAGTCCACGCACATGCGCATGGTACCATCCTTCTTCTTCACAAGAACCACTGCAGATGCAAAAGGGCTCTTGCTTGGGCGTATGAAACCCATCTCCAAAAGTTCCCGAATATTCTTCTCGATCTCATCCTTTTGCCTCTTCGGATACCGATATGGAGTTGTGATCACCGGTTTGGCTCCTTCCTTGAGCTCTATGATGTGTTCTGAACCCCGTTCAGGTGGCGGTCCAGGAGGCAAATCTGCAAAGACTTTGCTCTTCTTCGTGAGTAGTGACTGGATATCAAGAGGTTGGTCACGTTTAGTCTCAACAGGACTAGCAGGAAGTATCATGCATTCGGCAACCCACTCAGCTTGATCGTGACGGATCAGCTTTGCCATTCTTTTGAACGACACTACTCGAGGACCCCCATTGGACATGCCTCTCAAAACTATCCTCTTTCCATCCGATTGGAACTTCAACTCCATAGTCTGCAGATTCAAAGAGATCGCAGCCATTGGATGCCTAGAACGGCATCAGTATCCCCAATGTGAACTACATAGAAGTCATCCTTGACTTCGTAGTTGCCCAACTGCATGGTCATGTTAGATATTTTCTTGGTGCAAGTAATATGAAATCCATCGGCAACCATGACCTTGAATCCTTCGAACTCCTCTGTTTGCAGCCCCTTCTTGGCTACCACAACTTCTTCAATGAAGTTATGAGTTGCTCCAGTATCGATCAAAGCAACGATTCGCTGCCCTTTGACCATCCCACGAACCTTGAATGATTCGTTTCTTTGAAAACTAGAAAGTTGAGCTAAAACTCCACCACTTTCCTTCTCATCTCCGGATTCTTCTAGAGCTCTATCTTCTTCATTTTCTTCAAAATCAGATTGCTGGTCGGAAAAATCAGAACTACTTTCCCCAGCAGAATAGTACTCAATCTGATTGAACTTGACCCCTTTAGGACAAACATGGTCTTGAGACCATTTTTCCTGACACCAGAAACACAACCCTTTCCTTCTGAGTTCATTTAGGGTTTCTTGATCCAACCTGGTGACATGGGGATTGCGATTCTTGAACTCCTTGTTCTGAGGTCTCAAATGATTTTTATGCTGAGGCCCTTTTCCTTTATCCCTTTTCTGAAAAGGGGAGTTTGACTGAAATTTTGCTTTAGGAGCAGCCCACTCCATGTTTCTCGCCTTTTTCATGGCCTCTTGCAGGGTTGGTGGATCAAAGGCTTTAATCCAACCTTTGAGTGGTTCTGTCAAACCCTCACTGAAAAGAATCACCAACCTTCGTTCCGTGATTCCAGTCACCATGACTGAAAGTCTCTGAAACTCCGCAATGTAGGCATCCACTGTGCCATACTGTCTCAATTGAGCGAGCTCTCTGAAATGGATCTCAGGATCTTTTTTCTCAAACCTTTCGATGAGCCTAGTGGTGAACTCATCATAAGTTGTGATAGACCGATGACCCAGAGTAACGAGGCATGGTACCACCACTCGTGCGCCACCCCATCAAGGTGTAGCGTAGCGAACTTGATCGCTTCTTCTTCCGCCATTGGTCTGAGAGCTAGATAGTTATCCAGCTTTTGAATCCAAGCTCGGGCTGAACTTGTATCACTCCCATCAAAATGAGGAAGTATAACTTTGTTGACAGCTTGGTACAAATCTCCTTGATTTGATGGTCTTCTTTGATCAAAGTTTCTTCCTTGCCCTTTGTTCTTTCTCTTATGATCCATGAAATCATTGAAGGACATGTCCATCCTGATGTCGGCAGGTAGAGAGTCATACTCTGTACGGCCAAGCCTCAACTGCTCCATGAATGAAGCATTCTCTTCAGGATCTGGCTGAGTGACTACAGGAGCCACAAAGGTGGGTTTGAATGGCCTGGTGGAAATGTAAGTGTTGTTTGACACCGTCCGAGCTGCATGCTCATCATGCTGGTTTGAAGCACTATGCTCCCCTCTATGCCCTGAGTTATTCTGTGGAGTGGTGTTCTGACCCACTTTCCCCATCATGAGAGATACCATGTCCATCAAGGCATCCATCTTTCTTTCAAATCTCTTTCCGGGACTCAAGGATCTTTCTCTTCCTTTCCCACTGTCATCTCTGTTGTTGGTAATCCTCTCGTTACCCCCAACTGATCTCTCACCTTCTGCCATGTCTGTTTCCTGAGAAGACTCCCAACGAGCCCTCAAGATTTATGAAGCTGTCTGCCCCTCTGGAGGCTGATAAAGCTGGAACTGTTTTCCAACCTTCTTGTCTTCCCTGGCAATGTACCTCTTTTCTCTGTCACTCATAGACATAATGAACACAGGATGGCAAGATCTTGGCTCTGATACCACTGAAATATTCCGAGCCAAATTTTTTCGTTTTTTCAATTTACAAATTACAAAGTAGAGCACCCGTTAAGGTTAGAGAATAAACCAAAACGTGCAAGAAAGCAACTCTAACCAGAATGGCGCCGATGATGGCGAGCATTGGTGAAGGAGAATCTTCTAAACTAAATCTGAGAAAAGGAACTCAGCGTCAAGTATGTACTGCAATCTAATGTCGCGGTGAGGCGACCATATAGCCAGTGAATACAAAAAGCAATGCTAGAAAGGAACTACTGAAAAGTGAAACACTCAACACCCAGCATGTGCTTGCTGACCCAGAGTGGGTAAGTAGCGACCATAGGGCGGAGATCAATTACAACAATAACAACTGCTGAAAGAAGAAGACTATTACAACTGATAAGCAAGAACTTTGACGGCTGTTAGTACTACTGCCAGCTTACAATATTAAAACGAAATCTTGCTTATAATACAAAACAGCATATAGAAAGAGTTGTACAATATTCGTGAATGGAATTGCTGAATGTAAAGATCAACTGAAATGACAATGAATAGACCCAACCTCATTCGCCAGATACCCCTGAATTCTTCACAATGCTCTTCAAAGATTTATCACCATCAATGAAATAAGAAATTGCAGATTTCTTAAAACTATACAATCAGACCATAAACCCCAACATAGAAGCAGTGACATAGAGATTCTAAAAAGTGCTTGAAACTCCTCTCTCCTCATTCAAAATGCTCGAGTATCAATCTCAAAATCCTAAATGAAGATAGGCGCTCAAGAGGACATCACAAAACAGATTTAAATTGCAACTTTCTGAAATGCACAAATCCCAATGGCATATAAAATGGTACGACCCAGTCAAGGGCGATTTTAACTTTAAAAATAAATGCC
>VDFB02028805.1:0-16147 GCA_007258455.2 Sequoia sempervirens
TGTTATAGATAAAATATAATTTAAGTTGAATTTCATGCTTTGGATTTATTTTTGGCTACCTTGTGCATCCTTTTTTACGAATCCCCTTATGTGTGGATGGAAACCAACCCTATACCTAGTCAAATCTTTTTTTCAAAATTTTAACTTTGAGTTTATAAGTTGAATTGAAATTTTGAACAAAAATTAACTATCATCCACAGGTTTTGGATAAAAAAATATTTTTTCCTAGTTTTTGACTCCTCACACCTTGGTAGAAATGTATGTTTTCTAATTTTCTCTTGTTCTCTATGTTATAAGGCAGGTTTGTAATAAGGTTACTAAACAATAGTTAATATGGAATGCTTGTTGATATTTAAATTGTTGATGTGTATGCACAAGCAAGCTTATGAGAATGGGTTTGTAAAAATATCAGCTGCTAGTATGTTGAGTGGAAAGTAGCTTGCTTCTCCAAACAGGGTGAGTTTTGTGATGACCTCAATGCACACATTTTATCATATTTTATGTGTTCTATGGTATTGAATATTAAATCTTACAATTTTTTATTTTTTTGAATGAGATATTGATTGAGCTACATGTAGTTGTTATAATCTAAAGAGAAAACTATACAAGTTTATTAGTTTATGTTATTCATGCATAAAAAATTGTTGGAAGCCTTTATGCAAGTTTAGTAGGAATATGGATAATGTGTTATTTGTTGGAAGCCTTTATGCAAGTTTATGTTATAATGTGTTATTTTTTTCTTTTTGCAGGAATGTATTGATAAACTCAAAGAAGGAGATAAAGTTAAGGTGTTGGATCCATTAGATGGTGATGTCGTGGGCATTGGATGGATTCACTCCCTATCTATTGTATATGGAGTCAACTTGAAAGGAACAAGGGATGCAAATGTAAATATTTTAAAGGTCACAAGTAACATACCCCTTGTTTATGAAGACAAAATAAATGGAGATGTTTGTCTAAAAGAGAAAGAGGGAACCTTCACACAGTGGCCACTAAAATATTTGCAAAAAATGACATAGTTGAACATATTTATCATGTACTAGTTGCTAGACATCTTGGCTCACTACTTTATGCAGTATTTTAAATATGTTCTTCAGGGATCTTAATTATCATGGTGTATTTGAAAGACTTGGAAACTCTTAGACAACTTTGACATTTTTTATTATATTTACATATATACTCTTAGACATCTTTGACATCTTATAACTTGATATATATATATATTAATATATATTTGCATTAAATTTTTTTATTGTAGATTACCTTTTATTTATCATGATGTTGAATCAATCTTTTAATTTTAGTATGTTGTAGCTTGTACACATATGTAATATTTTTATTTACTTTTATGTTTTAGTTCAAATTTAATATTATGTTAGTTTTGCATTATAAAATTTATGGTATTTAATAAATTATTTATTTTGTGATTATATTTACTACCAATCAATGGAAACTAGTAAATAAAATGACTAAATTAATGACTAACTGTATGACTAAAGTAATGATTAAATTAATGACTAAATATGACTAAATGACTAAATAACTAAATATATGACTAAAGTAATGACTAAAACAATGACTAAATATATGATTAAAGTAATGACTAAATATATGACTAAATTAATGACTAAACATATGACTAAATATATGATTAAAGTAATGACTAAATAAATGACTATCTTGACTAAATAAAGGACCAGTTAACAACAATTAATGACTAAATTAATGATTAAATATATGACTAAATTATTCACTAAATATATGACTAAGTAAATCACTACCATGACTAAATAAATGACCAGTTAATAACATTAAATGACTAAATTAGTGACTAAATCAATGAATAAATTAATGACTAAATTAATGACTAAATCAATGACCAAATCAATTAGTACAAATCAATGACTAAGTAAATGACTAAAATAGTTTAGTCATAAATTTGGTCGCGTTATAAATAACCGGCAATAAACTACTACACGTGACCAAAATTAGTCATTTATATGCAAGTTTTAGTAGTTTATTTAGTCATATATTGTTGTTTGTGTACTAGTGTCCCTTTCAAGTTTCAAGGTTTTTCCATGTAAATCTAGTGTTCTTTTGTTTATTTTTGTGGTGAATGCTTTAATTGTTTCTTTCAATTTCTATAAGTTTAATGAGATTCTTTGAATGCACTTTTAAGTTAATGAATTTTAGGTAATACATATTCTAGCCCCCCTCTCAGTATTTTAGTTGTTCAATAATTTTTGTTATGGTGATAAATGTGAGGGGAATGGATTTAATCCATTTTTCTAAATATTTTGTAGTAGTGATAATGAATTTAGGACCATTGGATGATGAGGGATCGATATTACCTACAAGTTTGAATTCCCACTATGAAAAATGCCATAATCTAGTAATTTATTATAGCTCATGTGTTGGTGCATAAAACAGGTCACCATTCTACTAGAATTTTTGATAATTTATATCAAATTTATGGGGCTATTGTTCCATTCTAGGCCAATAATAATTATTTTTAACCAATTTCTTAGCTATATTAGGACCACTACAGTGTTCCCCATAGATACTATAATGAACCTTATCTAAGGTAGTTTTGGCTTCATCCAAGTTAGGAAATGTAGGGAGAGTACCATCAAGACATATTTGATAAAGCCCAATTATTACACAGAATGCTGAAATAATGAACAATGAACCCATATAATGTGTTTCCATTGATGCCAACATTAATTGTTGATAGTTTCTCTAATCTAGGAAACACAATATATTCATCTTCATTTGGTATTTTGGTCCAGCATTGATCATGTAATAAGATCTTATTATGAGGTTACAGTATGATATTCCTAACTACTCTAAGCATCTATGATCAATATTTTAGTGGTTTTGAATGAAAAGGTTGAAAGTTATAGGTAATAGTAGCTTGAAATACAGTTATGGCTTTATATAGTTCACATGGGTATGTGTAATTTGGTCCACGTCCCTCCAATAATTAGAATTAGACTTTAAAATTTTGTGAGATTTTTTAAAAGTGTCAGTACACTACATATTCTAGATTGTAAGTGATTATATAGTAGATGGACTATTGGTGTTGATTGGATTGTCTTATTTTATGATTAGGTCTAATTCCTGGCTAGCCTCATGCTTGATATATGTTGTGAAGCATAGATAAGTATTGTGGATGTTAGGAGGATCTATTTTAGGTTCATGCCAACCTAAATCAAGTGTTGATCACATGATTTGAGTGTGAAGATTTTTTTGAATCAAGTGTGGAGCTGACAAGACAATTTTGAATTAAAATAGGGCTACATCTAATTAGGCTGATCCGATTGATGTATGCAGATGTATTGGGTTATATGTAAGATTTTTTTGAGATTGTAGAGGTAATGAGATGTGCCAAAGATATGATATTGTGTGAACATATGAGTTTGTATGTGTAAAATTAGAATAAGGGAAAAATTGTTGTGGATGTTAAATGACTGCAAACCATAGCAATGTTTTGTATTCAAAGCTTCAAAGGAACTAGATTTAGCATAGGTAATGTGCACTTTGTATCAATTCACAAGTTGGTTGTGTAGCCATTTCTATTTTGTATCTATTTCTAACTTTGAGCCTTATTGGACAATGTGTCCTAGCAATGAGCCTCTGTTATATCTTATAACCGGTTATAATATATTGTGAGCTAATCACCACCATGGTTTTTCCCTTTTTGGGTTTTCCACATAAAAACATAGTGTTTGTGTGTCATGTGATTATTTTATGCTTTCATTCACTATTGTTGTTAGATATGTTTTGTTAATTGGATGGATTATGATCAAATGGTTTAATGGAATACTGATTCACCCCCTCCTCTCAATATTCTAGGTGTGCAACAATTGGTATCAGAGCTTGGTTCCTTTTAAGAAGCCTAAAAACTGGAGGAAAATGTTAGAGATTGAACATATAGCTGAAAAAAGGTATCTTATTTCCCAAGAAGAAATTTACGTAATTGAATACATTGAAGATGATTGCATGATTGAAAAAGAAGAACTTTAAACTACTCTTAAAGATCCTAATAGATTTTAAGGCGAGAACAATAATTTGAAGGAAAACCTAGAGGAAGCAAATGAATGTGCCAAAAAAATTGAGAGAATAAATCAAGATGTTTAGAGAAAGAAATAGAGAATTCAACTAACAGTTGAAGCAAGAAAATAAAGACATCACCAAGCTGAAAGTGTAAGTGCAAGAAACGGAAAGAATTGAGAATTGCCTGAATACAATAGTACAAAGCAAGACTAATGAGTGCACATACCATAATAAAATTTCATTAAAGTTATAGCTAATATGTCATTCTAGTGATGTAAAACATGCAACAATTCTAACAAATGTTAGTAAAATATGCCAGCATTTGGTGGAAGAGGAAGAAATATGATCGGAACTCTGGAGGCCCACCATAATGGATTTCAGTATTCAACCATGAGATTAGAAGAGATATGATATCATGTGTCAAAACATTAATCATGCATTCTTCCAGCTAGCAGAGAAGGAAATAATTACTTTGCTTCATTTTCATCTACATAACCATATCATGGTATGAACCATGAAGACTAAGGATTTCTAGTTTTATGTGGAGGTAATGGATGTGGTTCAAACTTTAGGAGGGAAAGAAGGTCAATGTATGATCTTGATGAGATTGAGCAAGAACAAAAAGGGAGCGATAGGAAAAATAAAATCAATGTAGAGTTTCAAGGATTTTTCAAGTGAGTAATAGAGCTATGGGAGCAGCCTCATCTAAAATATTTTGAACTAGAGTTTGATATACCATTTAGAGAGCTTGGTTTTCATGGAGTTCCCTTCAAATAATCTTGATGTAGTGCTATGAGGATCACAAATAAAATCATCATTCACTTCACAAAAAACACTTGATTCCACACAACCAATATGAGATTAAGGCATACAACTACCTATAGGTTCCTCAAAACATATTTGACATCACCAAAACAATGAACTCAAACTCAAACTTGTAGATTCCTAAGCTTGTCAATTTGGACACTCAACACCAAAATGATAACTCAGACTTCCAACATGGCTCCATTACCATTCAAGACACTTAATAGATGTAAATATGTCAAAAACAACAAACTTTATCAGCAGATCCCTACATTAATGAATCAATACTCTAAACCCTTACCATTCCATCTCCTTACTTGTTTCATGAGGGTTTGTTGAAAATGAATACCCCAAGTCCATTTTCCCCCTTCCAATGCCAAAAACATGTGTTATTATACCTGAACAAACATATTATAATCTTTCCCATCCTTTGTTCATGATAATTCATCAATCACTATTAAAAAAAAACCTCATTTTCCATTCCTAAATATCACTGTCAATAGGCTACCCTGTCTGATCAGTCAATAAACAAAAGACTCAAACCTATGTCGTCACCAAAACCTAATTAGAGAAGGCTAAAAATACCTTTAAACTCCCCTTATAAACAATGAGAATCAAGAAAACTTCACTCACCATAATCAAATTCCTCAAAACAACTCTGTACACAGTCACTTTCAGATTTTTCCCAAAATACAAACCTAGGGCTTCATGATTTCATATGCTAACCACCATAATTTGGTCTAATTATTTAGAGCATGAAATAATGTGCTAATATAAACCTTCTCACAAAAAATCAAGAGTTTCCACCATACAAATCAAGATAAAAAAAAAATATATACAAACCCCAAAAACCCTATGTTCAAGACAATTTTTAGAAATTGGATTGTTTGACCATTTAAATGGAATTATAAAAATTACTGGTAAAAATAAAGTCTTTCCATGACATCAAGACCTTTCCATCCATCTATGTTTCAGGTCCATAAAATTTTGTACAAGACCGTACTAACATGTTTTCTAACTGCAATTTATTGAAAATGTTTTCTAGACTGGCTATCTTCACCAAAAACACAATAACTTTCACATTTCTCAATGAAATTAATTGAAACAAAAGAAAAAATAAAGTATATTCAACATTATTTCAATGACATGTGATATTAGGCCATAAAATGGGCCATACAGACCATACCATGCATCAAAATAGAAGGAAGGAAGTGGAAAAATAGTGAAAATATGATTTCTTCATTCAAATCTTCAATTTTCTCTTCCACCACCCTTACAAATGACTTAAAATGCATCATTAAAGGCTATCCAACTTATATAACTGCCTAAAACTATTCAAATAACTTCTATAACCCTTCAACATCCATTATTTGTCAAGTTTTTATATTGTGACAACTTTTTTTTGCACTTTTTCACAATTTTTTCAATATGGAACAACTTTGAACATTATTTGAAAAATGACTTAAAATATAAATTCCTAAAAATAAAAAACCTATAAAATGGTTTAATAAACTTTATTAAATGAACTCATAGCACTCCTTGAACACTTATTACATTTTGGACTCATGGAGGCAAGAAATCAACAAGTGCTCCTGTACCACTTTTGCTTTTATTGTTCCTATAGTAAACTGTTTGATAGAGTTGGTCGAATTACCTTTCTTAGTAATCACTATTAGTGAGATTGAGATTGTTAAACTTGAGAGAGTAGGACTTGGGGAAAAGGAATTTGATATGGCTATTGTTTTCATCCTATACAACCATTGCAAGAAAAGTTAAGCTAGCATCAAATAACCAAACACTATAGGATTTGACAACATTTTCCGACAATCGTTCGTCGGTCGTTTGAAAAATCTCTGTCGGAAGAGCGACGCAATGGCAAAAAATTTTCCGTCGCTATTTTTTTGTCTCAAGTCTGACGACAAATTAAACGTCGAAATAATGGTGAAGAATCGTCAGTCGGTAGCATCGTGAAATACGTCAGGATTTTGTCGGAATATCGATGAAAACTTTGTCTATCCACCGACGAACTGCACCAGAAGTTCATCATCGATTTGAAAAAATGGGCAAGCATTAGCGTGGAAACATGGAAATTTCATGGAAATAGCGACGAAATACAAAAGTAGGAGCATCGAAAGAACACCAAAATTTCGTCGAATATGAGATGAAATAGGCAAGTAGTAGCGTCAGAAGAACACTAGAAGTTCGTTGAACATTCGACGAAATTGATGGAGAGTAGTGTGGTGGCAACGCCAAAATATCATCGGAAGGATGACGAAATACAAAAGTAGTAGCATCAAAAGAACACCAAAATTTCATCGAATATACGACGAAATAGGCAAGTAGTAGCGTCGGAAGAACACTAGAAGTTCATCGAACGTTCGACGAAATTGACGGAGAGTAGTGTAGTGGCAACGCCGAAATATCATCGGAAGGACGATGAAATGGTGAAATTAAATACGAAATCATTATCGCAGCTATAAGAATTGAGGTTTTACGTTGTTGTGTGTCAAAATTGTGAAGAAGCAAAATTAATATATATATTATATATTCGTGGAAATGTATATATGGAAATGACCGCCCGATCATATGAATTATATTAGTTTGTTCTTCAAGCGAATTACATTTCTTATATTGAAAAATGCATTACCTTATTAAGCTTCTCTTTGTTTTGAGAATAGTTTAATATTCTCTACTTAACAGGGCCAACCACGTGACATTGGAAGCTCATTTGGGCCCTCGCCCCCCCTCACATCACTCTCAATTCCCCATATCCAATCATATAACATTAATCATTCATTCATCCATTAATAACATATAACATTCATTCATCCATTAATAACATATAACATTCATTCATTAACGTATAACATTCATTCTTGTTTTATATATAAAAAACATGATAATTAATCATTTTTTTTATTTCTTTTTCAAAAGACTATAAAGCTGAAGTGGGTATATATGTTAAATCAATATTTAGTTATTCTTCTCTTAGCATGATCTTATTGTCATTGAATCTGTCTGCTCATGGCGTTGACGCCCATCTGATTCTTTGGAATAAGAAAAAAATGTAAAATTATTATTTGTGTATTATTGTTACAAGTATTTAATTAATTAAAAGATCATTAGAGTGGTTCTCTTTACCTGATGGGTCCACATCATGTTCCTGAACTTTTATTATAGACTCATGCTCAACATGTTGAACACCCTCTAAATCCTGATCTGTAATTGAAACACGAAAGGTTACATTAATTAATACACCAATTGAAATTAAATATGTTTAAGAGAACATGAGGGTGGTCCTCTTTACCGGATGGGGCCACATCATGTTCTTGATCTTCTCTAGCCTGATCATGCTGAACATGTTGATCATGGTCTACATGCTCTAAAGTTGAAACACGAAAGGTTACATTAATTAATACACCAATTGCAATTAAATATGTTTAAAAGAACTTTAGAGTGGTCCTCTTTACCTGATGGGGCCACATCATATTCATGATCTTCTCTAGCCTGATCATGCTCAACATGTTGATCACGCTCTACATGCTCTAAAGTACCGGGATGCACACCATGACCTTCATCTACACGTTCTGCTCCACCCTCACCAGGCTACATTCCAATGTCATGTGCAGTATATATTATCACTACTTGAGTGTTTAAAACAAATAGGCATGCAATTACTTTATGGCGTGGAAGTGTGTGAATGGGTGCACAAATATTCAATTTTAATAAACTTTATTGAGTTTATTTACTGCGTGTCGGATGCAATGGAAGATTGTGTTTGCTTGATCAATTCTGCCCAGGCATTTAGCCGGCTCCATAGCCTTATTTGGAAGGCAATCTTTAGGTCCTCTGCATGCAGAACTCTATTGAATTGAGCCCTGCATTTTGTAGAAGATCCTTAATTTTGCTTCTATGGTTTGATAAAACCAAAAAAAATTTCAATTTATTATTTGGATACTATATTTCATTTATTGATACTTACAATTCGTGCGGTTAATTTCATATAACCACGAGAGCCAAGTTTGTGTTGCCCATGTTTTTCTAGTCTTGCTGTTGCCTTGATGTGTCCGGGCAGCCTATGAAAAATTTGGAATCGTTAGATTATGTAAAAGAAGAGTAATCGTTATATATTGCATTATTGATAGTATCACATAGCATACTACTTTTTTTAAAAAATTAATGGCATTTCCATAGTGTACAGACATTGAGAGCATATAAAATACAGAGTTCAATCCATGAATTATAGAAAATAGATATTTGTTGGTTATATTCATATCGCTGATTACATTGCACAAAACATACTACAACTACATAAATATCAGATGGTGATAGTTGTCTATGCTACCACATTTTTCATACATGTCTACCAAAGCATTTATCAAACAATTCCAACGCCTTCTTTGCTATGGCTAAAAGCCTAAAATGAGTTAACTCAAACAAGCTATGGATGCTTTGGAAAAAAATATATCAAAGCATAGTGAAATAACATGAAAATGATGAACAACAAAAAAATGCCTCCATAAAATATTAGTCTCATGGTGATGGGGCTGTGACAATCCATATAATTTTCTTGTCATGGCGTCGTTGTAGCATTCCATCACCAGCAGACTACTAAAACATTTTTTAAAATAGTTCACTACCTTTTCTATGCTACCACATTTTTTCATCTTTGCTATGGCTAAAGGTAGGAAACCTCAAATAGGTGCTTTCGAGACAAGCTATGGATGTGGAAAAAATCTACCAAGCATAATAATGTATGTACACTTAGACAAGCCCGGTGATTGTTTGATAAAATGCCTAAAAGAAATCTTGAGTCTCACGGTGATGGAATGCCATGATAATTACTGCTGTTTTACTTATCATGACAACCATCAGCATTATCACCATGAGACTACATTTCTGAGAGACATTTTTTCAAGTAAGTTCCTTTGCCTTGTCTATGCTACTACATTTTTCATACATCTGCAAAGCATTTTATCAAGCAGTTCATTGCTGCCTTGCTGCTATAGCTAAAAGTCTAAAAAAGTGCTTTTAAACAAGCTATGGATGTTTTGGAAAAATCTATCAAAGCATAATAGTAAGCAATAGCATAGACACAAAGCGATGAAGCATTTCCATCTTCTCAAAATGTGGTCCTGCATGGTGATGGAATGCCATGACAATCCATATGAAATTTTCTGGCATTCCATCACCATGAGACCACATTTTTTTGAAGCATTTTTTCAAATAGTTCACTACCTTTTCTATGCTACCACATTTTTCATACATGTCTGCAAAAGCATTTTATCAAATAGTTCAATGCCTTCATGCTATGGCTAAAAAGTAAAAACCTCAAATAGGTGCTTTCGAACAAGCTATGGATGCTTGGAAAAAATCTACCAAAGCATAATAGTAAGCAATAACATAGACAAGGCAGTGAATTGTGATGGAGCCTCAAATTTACATCTGGGATTTCTTTTATTATTGGCTGGTCTTGTTTATTTGAGTGGTGCCTAGGGCTGGAGTTATTACTTTTCTTTCATAAACCCTTGGTTTTCTATCTTTGGTATGGGTCTGTTCTATCATTACTTTTTGGAGAAGGTTTTTAAAAAATAAAACAACCTATGTCTCATTAACTCATCTAAGGCCTAGCCCCTTTTAATAAAATGATAAATATTTAATTGTTGGCCTCCTTTTATTTACCAAAGTCTGAGTCAAGTTTGTGCCTTATGTTTTTAAAACAACCTTATGTCATCGAACCGTCGTTGCCCTAAGCCACATCCCCTTCCTCGGGTTTTTCCTCCTAAGTAATGTTTAATGTTTTGCAGGGTTATTTGATGGCTGTTGATCTCCTCGCAGATACATCTTGACCACTCCCCACCATGTCGTGATCCCAACTTGAGCCATCGCGATATCGCGGGTGATCACCACGTGTCCCAGGTTGCTGATGTCTGAAAAGAAAATAAAATGATTTAACAAATGCATAGGACTTTAGTTTGTTATCAAGTGGGTTACTAAATCGCCTGAGCGGTGCACGTGTTTATAATCAACGGTGATGTTTTAATCTTGATGAAAAATCTGCTCAGCGAATAGGCCTTAAGACTATCCCTTGTTTTACTTGACCGTGGTCACCGATGAAGAGATCAATGGTTGCCCGCTATCGCGCAATCCCAACTTGAGCAATCGCGATATCGCGGGCAAGCGCCATGTGTATCTTACTGGCGCTGCATATAATGGTGGGCCCTGGGGATGATGTGGAAGGCATTGTCAGCATTTTTAAGGAGGACCGTTCGATGATCTAATTGAAACAAGAGATCAACGGCGGAGATTTAAATCTACGTGAAATACAATTTAAGGCGTTGGTTCTATATTCAAGTAGGCTTTAATGGCAGATGAGAGGTCTATTGGCAATGTTCATAATTCAAGTGTTTAATTGCAGACTAATTTCACCACTAAGGCATTCAAGCATCTTCAAAGTAGTCCAGAGCCAGAGATAGAGCTTTCAAAAGCAATTTCAGCAAGAGTTTGATTTTCTGTAGAACATGAATTTCTGTGAGTTATTTTCTTCATCACTGTTCTGTCTAAATGTGTTTCTTGTGAAAAGCTTTGCTGTGTTGATCAAGGTTTTTCTGAATTAAGATTTTAGGGTTACTATTTCTCTTGAATTGTGGGAAATTGCAAATTCTACTATGTTTTCATTTTGAGTAGCACTAGTCTGTTCACAATTTGATTTTTCGAGAAGCCCTAGTTGTTTAAAATGGCACCAACAAAATAGCATTCTGGCCATATTGACTACATGTAGAGGAATCTATATAATGATTTCCTTGACCAATTTTCCAAGTCAACAAACGACAAGAATAGGGGTTTGGTTTTGATGAGAGGGACAGCCTTAGGTGAAGGGTTGAGAAATAGAACCTACAACATTGCAGATGCTAGGGTACCAATGACGGGTTTAGAACTGTTTAGAAGATGGTATGGCTAGCGAAATGCACCTCATCCTTTTTCAAATGGTTGGAGGTATGATATGGGAAAGCTTGTAGTACCGAATGTGTTCCTTGATGTTGACCTCCTCCTGGCAGTGGCCGCGAGATATGATCATGTCACAAGGGTTATAAGGGATAATGATGGTGAGCTTTTACTGAATATAAATGCAGATGTAATTTGGAGGGTTTTTGATTTGAGTGAAAATGGCTCATTGTTGGTCCAGATTGACTTGGAGGAGATGAAACAAGAGTATTCCAAGATTCAACTTTTTTTCAGATCAAAATTGCTTCCTCCTCATCTAGTCAGGGCGAGCAGTTCAACAATTCATATCAGCCCGACTGATCAGGAACCTTTCGGGTTAAATTGTTTTGCTGATCATTTCTTGGCAACCTTCTACTTACTTTGCCAAATTTTAGGTTTCAGTCCTAATACTGTGATGCCCATTGCCTATATGTTTATGGGGGCTCATATTCAGCATCCCAATTTCTCTGTAGTATATGATTATGCTTCTTTCCTTGCTGAAAGAATGCATGAGGGTTTGTCAAACTTATTTGAGGGGGACACTAGTGTTCCTTTCTTTTGGTACTCTTTGTTAATGCATATATTTCTTGTAGCAAGGAGATAACCGGCTTCTTCACCGAGAGAAGATGGGGTGAGCAAAATTAAATGGAAAGACTACCAATGGGTACAGGTGCAGATATGTATTACAACAAGAGGGATGCTAGCTATGTGCAGTTTGACAACTGCTTTGCTTCTAGGCTCAGGGCTAGACTAATGGTAAATATGCCAAGAATTCTTGAGGATTTGCATGATTTCCTCTGGCCCAAAGCAAGAAGGCCTGAGTTAAAAGTATGTCATAATTGGGGTGACATCATTCCATACCCTGTAAGCACTATCTTAAGGGTTTATGGTTTTGAAGGAACCCCCATATTCTTCCATACAATGTACCATCAAGAATGGGATTTGCAGAGGTTTTGTGGCAGCTGGGATGCATCCATGAAGATAACTTGACAGGAAGAGGAAAAGGGACTTTGTTCCTTGATTATACTATTGTCTCAGATTTTGTATTTTCCAAGGGTGGATGGGTTCATTTTGATCAATTTTTTGATGATTACCATTTGAAGAATGGATCTGTAAAGCTGACATGATCTGAGGGATTCTTTGCTCTGTTTAAGGCAAAAGAATAAAGGGTAGCAAATTGCTATGTTTTCAACTTTGCAGAGATTTGATTAGGAATGAATTTGATTTGGGGTAGTAAAATTGAATAAAGAAAAATGGATTGCCTATGAAATTAATTGGCCCTAGTGCATAAGTTGGATTAATTATACAGTCATTAATGGAGTTCACTCCATTTCACAAAAGAATTGATTTCACGATGAGGTAAATTTCAGAGAAATCATGAGCACCCTGAGAACCAAGAAGATAAACTTGGAGGTAGATTTGAAAATCCAGGGATTGGAAGTGAGGCCTATGGAAGAAAGGCCAATTTGTCAGCCACCAATTGATAGGCCCTTATACAGAAGAAAAAGAGATAATAGCAGTGATGAAGAGGTTGGAGACAGAAAAGGTAAACAAATAATGAAAGCCTCATCACAATCTAGCCAAGGGATTAGAAGCCTGCAGAGGAGCCAGAATTTGTGGATCTTGATTCACCACCTCGGGACCCTATGGAGCCGCCACGAGCCAAGCCCTGAGGCAAAGAATTGAGAACCACAAGACACTTGATTGGATATGATAATTGTACGATCAAGACATGCAAGTTGGCACCTTCACCTCCTAAATTCAGCTGGTGGTGTTGGTACGTCTGATATAAAAGGACAGAATGTTCAGGATGCAAGGATGGTGGCCTGCAAGGCATTCCTAGATGATGATGCCTTTGTGAAGACTCCTATGTTCTTGCAGTTGGTCTAGAGGTTGAAACTTCAGGAATATCAAGACAAATGCAAGGAAAGAAGAGAAACAAGGCCTGACAGGTCTGATCAGGAAAATGATGATGAGGTCAAAACCGAGCTAATAGAGTAGTTCAAGAACCTCACCCCTAATGAAGGAATGAAAATTGTGTCTCAAGCTGGTGTCCTACTTCTCCCTGAATGGGACATTGCTAATGCTGTAGCTTTTAATGCTATCATGCAATCAAAGCACCTTATGCAAGGCAGTGAGGAGGAAGTCAATGCAGCACTACAAGACTCTACCTTTAGTGAGGAGTATGAAACTTTGGCGATATGGGCTTTAGCACCTCAGGGAAGAAAACTAAATGTAGCTATTATCATTCCAAAGTTAAGGGGTGGGCTCATCATCAAGAGAGTCTCTGAAACCTCAACAACAGAGGCCACAAGCTTAGCAGATGTAGCCAAATTGGCCCAGAAAACAACTAAAAGAGATGAGGCTGAGAAGAAAATCTAGATGGAGAAATATAACACAATGATTGGGGAGTATAGTAGGATACAGCAAAGAAATGTTGAGTTGCAATATGAAGTAGATAGGCTGAGATATGGGCAAGTGGGAGAATCTTGGTGCAGCTGCTGCTAGAGCAATACCCTCTTGCTTGGGGTCATTACCCCTGTTGTTCCAATGTTTCTATTTCTGAATCCCCAAGTAGAATGATTGTTGATAGCCACTGCACCGAGACACGATTAAAGGTTGGAGCTTTCTACGCATATCCTACCAAAATGAGATGATAAAGCAAAAGTTACAAATTAGAGCACAGGGGCCAAGTGAGGATACTATGGCCAAAGCACAATGAATTGAGCAGACACCATTATAGAGCATTTAAATGAAAAGGTGATTCTAAGCTGCGGTTGTATTCTTTATATTTTTTATTCTTGGAGGGAATTTAAAATATTACTTGAGACAAGGAGGTAGTTGCCCACAGATAGGCAATGGATCCTAAAGGGCCCTTTAGTTTTTTGAAAGACGATTACATATGTTTTTTTTTTAAAGACTTTTCTAGGTTTGATGTGAATAATGAATTTTAATCATTAAAGCCTACTCAAAAAATTTTGAAATCATTGAAGGGATTCCAGGCCTTGCCTGATGATCTGAGTAAGAAAATTAGGGAATTAATAAAGAATTTTGATGATTAGGATGACACTGTCCTGCCACATATAATGGATCTAAGTTGAAATGTTTGAACATTGCAGCAATGGCTGAAGGATTTTAATGAACAAATTAAATTAATTTGTGATGATTCAAATCATGACTTCTTTGGTAAATAGTATGGATAAAATTATTAATACTAGCATGTTTCTGGAATCATTTGAAAGGGAGGCCAACCAGGTTGCAGTGAAGTTCACACCTTACAGTACCAAGATGAAGGAGGTGATGGATTTTAATTGGCCGACAGATGAGGAATATCAGAGTTGGGTTAAAAAGTACTTAACTGAGGAGGAGTGAAGCGGTGTATAGTACCGGCAACTAATAGCTCAACAATTATGTATAACTGAATTTTGGTTTTGCTCCATGGAAGTTTTGGGTGCAGTTTTCAAGGAGTAACAGATGCTGTGGTTATTTTTGCAATGAGTGGAATCAATAGAAAGATGATCCGGGGTTTGGTGGTTGTGTTTTGAGTTTTGAAATGGGATGTACCAGTCCAATTGATCAATAACATGTGTAATTTCTGGCCTGATGCTTGTTGCTCCTTCGTTTTCTATAAGAAGAATTTCAAGGCCAGAAATTAGGGCTGGCAAGTTACATATTTTTTGTAGTCAAGTCTAGGTAAAGTTGCAGAGCAAGAAATTGTAAGAACTTTTATGAATACCATGGCAATTTAGGTTTGGGTTATTTTGTAAATGGTTTTAAACTTATGAAGACCGCATTTTTATAATAGTACCAGCATTTCAAGGTAAGATGATATATCTTGAGCTCGAGTCTCTCCTCTGTACAAACATATCATGTTTTGAATAAAATAATCAAGGATTATGATGTTCATCTCATCATCTCGATGTGTGTATTTTATCTTGGCGCATTCAAAGGAATTAATTAAATGTTTAGGATGAAATCATGGATGGGTATGTTTGTAAAAGGATTAAATAAGTATCGGGTTGGGGCATAAATTGATAATGTTGTAATGCAACGTTGTCAGGGATCCTATATGCTGAGTATTTAAATCTGTTGTCGAATTGTGACTGTTTATGAGTTTGACTCCCTAATGGTATATGGCACTGATGTAAATCGTACAAGTTTGTAAATCTTTGTGTCTGTATGTTTTTGCTTAGAACACCAGGTTACCAGTGAAATGAGCTATCTTAAGATCTGAAATAATGTTGCCATTATCTCATGCTCGAGGTGAAGTACGACATTACTAGTAGAAAGGCCCATTCATTTT
>VDFB02028807.1:0-23742 GCA_007258455.2 Sequoia sempervirens
TTTAATGTTTTTGGGTTGTGTGTCCCAAATTTACTGATCTGGGACTCATACGCCACCTTAGGCATATGGGTCCCACCTAAGTTTCGGGGAATGAACTTTAATTTGGCACAAAACTTTACACTTCTTGAAATTTGTGTCCCAAGCCTAGGCTACTGGGACTCATACGCCCCAACTGGTGTATGAGTCTTGCTTAGCTTGGACCTATTTTAAAATTCAAATTCTTGGCGATATTTTATTCTCTTAGATTGGATGTCAGTTTGTAGTGTTGTAATTTTAGGAAATTTGGCATAAACAAGTATAAATACAAGGTTATTTCACATATATTCTCCTAACAAGAAATCTAACAATTCAAGAGAAATTCAAGAGAATTCAAGAGCATTCAAGAGTTGATTATCAAGCATTTTGGAGTTACATTCAAGATTTAAGCATCATGTCAAAGTCATCATGCATCATGTTTGTTTTTGAGCTAACATTTGTGATGTAGGTTTTTATGATTCAAGCAAGAATTCAAGTCAAGATCCATAACATACAATCAAGAATCAATATCTACATTTATGCTAGCCATTTTATACAAGATTATAGCCTTTGTTCCAAGGTTTGGTGAGTTGCAACATTGCTTATTTGTTCATTCATCATTCCTTCATTCTATTTCATTTCATTTTAAGGTTTGATTACCAAAATGGGGTTTGACCAAGGAAAACCCCCATCCACTAACAAAACAACATTTTTCCCTCTCTTTGATGTGTAATTTACAAATTTAGGTTGAAGATCCATTGAAGAGAAAGATTGGAGAAAGTTGTCAAAGTTGTCAAAGTTGTCACCTTTCTTGCAAGATCACAGAAAGTCACCTACAGATAAGAATTCAGAGTTTCAAACTCGAAGATCAGAAGGGAGAGAAGCTACAGGAGATCACTAGAGGATATCAGAGTTTCAGATCAACCCTGATGCTGGGAATAAATTGCCACAACTGGCATATGAGTCCTAATATAATAGTTTTCATACTTTTTCTATAGATCCTGCTTTACCAGTTGCAGATTCTGATTTTGGCCCAAAACCCTAAACTGGGACTAAATTTCCCCTATTGGTGTATGAGTCCCAATGTGCTTCAAAAGTCATAATTTTGGGATTGCAGACCTTGTTTCAAGCATCTTTAGTTTTCTAGGTACACCTCTGTTCATTCTTAGTTTATTATTTTGATTTGAGGTTTCATATTCTAGGTTACATTGTTAGATTTGCATATCATTTACATTTCCTTCTTTTTAAGCCTTTGCTTAGTGGTGAACCCCCTTTTTTCTTTAATCATACCCTAAGAGACCTTATAGAAAATCCCTTTTCTCAATTGCACCATTAGATTGAGATCTCCAGGGTTTCCTTGAATGAACTAAAGGAAATAGGTCCTTATCCCTTGTTCCATCTCCTAAAGGTGGAACCCTATTTCCTTATTTCAACATACAAGATGAAGAGAATGAATGAGAAATAGCTATGGAAGAGGAAATATAAAATTTTAATTTCTATAAGATTGCTAGTAACAATTTGTATGCAAATGTTGAAGATGATGAGATAGAGTTGGAAGATGAATCATGTAGGAACTTAAGTTGTTGTGAGATGAATTTCATGAGAGGGAGAAAGAGAGGAAATATGAAGGAAGGAAGAGATATCTAAAGTTTCAGAGCAAGGTGAAGAAGAAGAAACAGGTGGATAAGGAAGAAGGATGGATTAAAGGGAAGTGCATGATTTTCAAATGTTCATGAGTTTCAACTCATGAAATATTTTGACTTACCCCAGATGTTTGATGCAAGAGAATTTAGAGGTGTATGGCAATCTTGCATCACAAAAAAAAAAGTTATTTAATTTCATGCTTGTTTTATTGATTTTTGGTTTGTTGTAGACAGTTTTCGAGCACCTAGTTTGACACTCTAGAGCATGGGAAAATTTATTTATCCTTGAATTGGATGGGTATTTAATGCTTCAGTGTTATCCTTGGGTGAAAATTGGGGCTAAACTAATGTAATTTATATTTTATTTTATTAGCCCAAAATATGTGAATTGATGATTTGTAAAGTGCATTTAAAATGCTACAAATTAAAAAAATGTAATTTTTTTGAAACTTAACTCCCCAAAGTTGGAATGTAAATAGTTTATGATGTAAATTAATGTTGGGCAAAAAAAAACAAATGGCCATATGCAGCTAGAAAATTAATTTGGCTCTAGACTTGTGGCAGGGGAGGTTATAAGTAGAATGGAGTTACATTCGTGCATGCAATTTTTTTCCAAATGATAGGTAGTGGATTGCAAGAGGTTTTGAATGCGACATTGGAGTGATTTCAATTATTTTTTAGAAAATCCAAGTATGGGAAATCAAATGCCCAAGAGCTGAGAGAAGAAACTTTGATGAGGGGTTTTTAGTAGCGAAGTTGGAGGAAGAGATTGCAAGAAAGATCCCAATGCTCCAAACAGAGAGCTTTAAAGATTGAGAGGTGATTTATAGAAGTTCTTTTCTAATTTTTATGTGTTTTGGTTTATGTTGATATAAAATTTATTGTGAAGCAATACCAATTTGAAAATGAATTAGTTGGCATGCACATTATATTATTTAACAAAGGTTTTGCAAATACAAGTTTATTTCATTAAAATTAATTGAAAATTCTTGCACATTGTTGGAATAAGGATTTTATAGTTTGAATGGCTTCTTGGATGGGTTGTTTGACAATACCCCCATCAATTTATAATATATTCATGGGATTAAAAACTACAAGTCGAAGAGACTACCTTTCGTTGAAAAATAATAAAAATATATGTATACTTCTTTTCTCCAAAAAATTCTATAAAGGACAAGAGTCTATGGCTTAATTTTCCCCTTTTCCTAGGAATGAACAACTGTCTGCATAACCACTGGGCACAAAATGTGTACGCACTTAACAAGCTATTGAGGCTAAACTCAAAATTTTAATACAATTTACTATTCTAAAAAACATAATGGAAGATCTAGAAAAATACCATTAAATATTATAAGGACAGGTTACCTAGCCAAGAAATAGTAAAGATAGGTCTAGTTGTGATATAAGAAGTTCTATTAAAAAACATCTTTTGAGTAACCAATACTCAATAATTATATTGATATATATATTAATATCTCAATTAAAATAATCTGAAATTAAATTTTGTATTGATATTTAAAATATTAAAATTAAAATTAATATATACATATATAATTAATAAAAAAAAAATAATTATATAAATATTAATATTGAAGATTAGAACATTAATATTTAATATTTATAGATAATAATAGATTAAGATTGAAGGTATAGAGAAAATAGAATGATTGTTCTTAGATCTAAATAAATTATTAGCATCTCAACATAGTAATAATTATTTATAATAACAATAAAATTATGAATCTATGTAAGTAATGAATTATGATTATATGCATCCACATGAGTTATGAATGTTGCATACACATTAAAAAAAAATAACTCTATGGCTAGTGCCATTTGTTGTTTGGCTTCTTGTAACACATGTTGAACATGTATGGTTTGTTGCCGACATGATTTCCATGTGTTAACCAACTACAATACCCAAATCATGCATATTGTGATAGTCCACCTTGTAAAACAATTTTTGATTTGGCTATAATTCTCCAACACTATGTGTTTGCATTCCTCTTAGCCACATGCTTGACGGTGTAGTCCTCTTATAGCTGATCTAGATTCTTGTTTTCTTGAGCTCTGAATGAACTTGTCCACCTCTTCTCAAGAATGAACATCTAGCTATTTGTCCATCTCCTTAATTGTGCCAAAATAGGAGCTCTATAATAGGGTATGACATCTATCACGACATAATGGAAGGGAATGTTTTTAGATGTTATAAATGCAATTTTAAATATTAATCTCTATTCTCTCAATATCTATTTCCTTTTATTTCTCTTATCTCTCTCTCCCTCTACCTCTCAGTCTCTTTATCTTTCTTCATATCTCTATATCTCTTTGTTTCTCTCTATGTGTGTTTGTCTATCGCCCTTTTCCCTCTTTGTATATCCCCCTCTTTTTCAGGTCCTCTCTCTTTGTGCTTTATGTCTCACTCTATTTTTTCTTCTATCTCTTTACCCCCCTCTCCCTCTCTCTCTTTCCCCCTCTATCTCTCCCTCTTTCTATCCTTATATCTCCCCCTTTCTATTGTAGAAATAAAATGAGCCTTTTGGTAATGGAGCAAGATTATCTTCCTCATTCAATGCTTTTGTTTCAATCGTATTTTGATCCTTTTAAGAGGATGTATAATTGATTTGAAGCTATCACTTCTCCATTGAGACCTTTGATACACAAACAAAATCATTTGCTAAATCACCTACCAATTGACCTCATTTACTAGTATGCAAAAAAAAAAATAGACCAATTTTTTTCTTAATCCACCTTCCACACCTCTTTGACATACCCATTGCACATCAAAATACGATTACAAGTAATGTACATAATAACTACCCACTTCCATTGTAAAATACCTTGGAATTAACAATACACTAATTGCAAATTACAAAGACAAATGAACAAAGACTTGTGTGCCCATTTTATTCAAAAGAGGGCACTAGGTAATGGGTCCCTCGCCCTACGTATTATATTGAAATGTTTAGTTACGCTCGACAATATTCTATGAAAATCACCGACATGGCTTGTATTGTATTATTTTCTTTATATTACATTTTATTCAACATTTAACTCTTGACCTTTGCTTCTTTTCCACATTGTAACCTCTGCAGCTTCTGATCAATCTGTATTCAGGTGAGATCTAAACAAACACTGGGGTGCTAAATTCCTTCTATCTTATTACCCGTGAAGTCCTTGGGCATCTTACAACACCAACAGGAAGGAGATGGATAAAGAAGAGGGTAAGAGGGAAAGGGTATGTGTAACAGGGGCGGCAGGATTCATCGGATCCCGCCTCGTCAAAAATCTGCTGCAAAAGGGTTATATAGTTCACGCTATCTCAAGAGATCCTGGTAACTCCCTCTTCCCTTCATCTCGCACCTCTTCTTCATTTATACACTATATTCACAATTCATTTATTTTATCTCCGGTAGAAAACCCTGCTAAAAAATAGTCATCTGCTATCCCTTCCGCTCGCCAAAGAAAGGCTCCAATTGTTCAAAGCAGATCTTTTGCAACATGGCAGCTTTGATTCTGCTATTAAAGGCTGTGATTTCGTCATCAACTTGGCCACCATTCTGGATTTCAAGGTAAAATATTTATCTACCCAACAAAATCCCTCTATTTTGCACATGTTTTGTGGATGAGATTTAGGCAGTGAGTGGAGTGTGGAGTGCAATCAGGCAGATATTGTCCAGCCTACCGTTGAAGGAACGGTGGACATTCTAAGAGCTTGCAAGAAAGCAAAAACCGTGAAGCGGGTTATCCATACTTCTTCCATCGTCGCAGCTTGTCCTCTAAATGAAAACGGACAACTTAAGGAGGTCCTTGATGAATCCTGCTGGACTCCTATTGATTATATCAAAGGCAAAGACGGCTTTTCGGGAGTAAGTATTGAAGTTTTTTCTTGAGTAAAAATTACTGGAATTAATGGTCCATCTTATAGTAGATGTTATGTTCAGATGTATGCAATATCCAAGACTTTGGCGGAGCAAGCAGCTCTGCGATACGGAGCGGAGGAGCAGATTGAAGTGGTAACAGTGGTGGTAGAGATGGTGGGAGGTCCTTCGCTAACCCCCACATTTCACAAAAGTGCTTTATTAATGTTATCACCACTCACAGGTAGGGAACATTTATTCAATTGTTGTTTTTTTCATCCACGTTTTAGATCACATTATGTCATCTCTCATCATTGGCGTTCTATCATTCTGATAATAGATCACAGATTTCCAGTTGCAAAAAAAGAACACAAGAAAGATTGGTCTGCAATTATGATTTCTTATATGACTTGAGAACTGGAACCCCATATTTTCTCAGGAAACAGAGTACATCATGAAGGCCTAGTTTCCTCTCATTCTCTGTTAGGGTCGGTGCCACTGGTCCACGTGGAAGATGTATGCAGTGCCCATATTGCTTTGATGGAACACCCATCTGCAGCAGGTCGATATGTGTGTTGTTCCGATGCCGTGACAGTTGCTGACATGCTGAACTTATTTCGCAAACGATATTCCGAAATCCCCTTGGCTTTTGGGTAAGTAATTTAACGCTCGGTACACTAACATTTCTTTCGCAGTTAGGGTAATTGTTTAGTATCTAATTTCCTTCGTTATGTGAAAAAGGAATGAAGAGGAAGACGAGTCGAAGAAAATTGTACCAATTCCTTCCAAGAAACTGATTGATCTGGGATTCTCGTACAAGTATCATATGGAGGAAATAGTTAGCGACAGCATCAAATGTGCAAAGCAAATGGAAGTCTTGTGAGGGATCATGTGGTATATATTCTTGATTTTTTTCACAATAGTGTTCATGGGAATAGCGTAGTCTTGGTTTGTGAGTCAAATTTTCATAATAGAAATATATTCTTTTTTAGATGCACATAATAAATTGTCATGTAAATTGACATATATAGTAGTTTGTGCAAATAATTATAGTTAAGGGGTGTAGTATGTATTCTCGTTTCCCTTCACAATAGTGTTCATGGGAATAGTGGAGGTATAGTCAATAAGTCAACTCTTCATAATGGAAATGTATCCCTCTTTAGGTGCACAAAATAAATTATGATGTAAATTGACATATATAGTAGTTTACATAAATAATTATAGTTAAGGGACGTAGTATATATTCTCGTTTCCCCTCACAATCATGTTCATGGGAATAATGGAGGCATGGTGAGTGAATCAATTCTTCGTAATAGAAATGTATCCTTCTTTAGGTGCACACAATAAATTGTGATGCAAATTGACATATTTAGTAGTTTGTACAAATAATTATAGTTAAGGGGTGTAGTATACATTCTCGTTTCCCCTCACAATAGTGTTCATGGGAATAGTAGAGACGTAATGAGTGAGTCAACTCTTCATAATGAAAATGTATCCCTCTTTAAGGGCACAAAATAAATTGTGATGCACATTGACATATATAGTAGTTTGTGCAAATAATTATAGTCAAGGGATGTAGTATATATTCTTGTTTCTCCTTACAATAGTGTTCATGAGAATAGCGGAGGTGTAGTCAGTAAGTCAACTTTTCATAATGAAAATGTATCCCTCTTTAGATGCATTTAATAAATTGACATATATAGTAGTTTGTGCAAATAATTATAGCTGATTTCAATGGGTTTGATTGGTCTGTTGTAATTTAACTAGAGACAAAATTATAATCAATAAAATGTTATTGACTAAAAAATTAAACTGCCTTTTATATTTTTTAGTCATACATATTATATATAAATTGTGTTCTAATTATTTAAACTATCATATAATATTTCTATCTATAAATAATGTGAGAAAGAAAAAAGATAATGTACAAGTTGTCTAGCAAGAAACTCATCAAATTAATATTTTTATTTTTATGCATGCATATAGTGGGGAAGCTAAAAATTAATGATTGTTTGTTGACTAGATCATCAAATTAATGTTTCATTATAGATTGGTAAAATTAATATTTTATATGTTTGTTTATATCATATGTGTCTTAGTTTGCAACACATTTTTGGCGATGAATAAAAAATGCAAAGGCATGGATAATGATAAGGTTGTAGGTAAAATATGGGTTCTATTTAATTTTCATTAGTGTCTATTGTTTTCAAAATATTTGTGAGTTAAGTTTTGCAATGTCTATCTATGATTGTGTTTCTTTATTTTGTATAAGATGCATGGTTGTTGTGGAGTGCGACTCATATTTTCTTTATAGTGAATTGGTAGTGGTTAGTTTAGAGAGCAAATTTGGGGCTTTACATGGTTAGGGTTTGAAGTTGTACTATCATTTTTTATAGTTATTTTTTTATATCATTGTTGCATATGTTTTTTCTTGAGAAAATGGTGAAGATTTAAATATTTTTTGTATAAATTATTTGTTCATTAATTACCTCTAAATTAATTTTTAAATCATTAACAATATATTACCTTCAAATATCAACAATCTTCTCATTATCTTTTATTTGAAAATTTCTTAGATTCTCTTTGCATATTTTATAAATTAACCACTTCAACTTTACATGTGTCTTTATAAGTAGAGTGCAATGAACACCAAACTTCCTTGACATTTTTTGCTCCAATATTTTTAATGAAATATGTTTGCATCTAAAATACTTTCAATTAACAATATTGCTAAGACATTCTCATTATTACTTCTTTCTTTCCATTTCTTTCTTGTGCTAATAAAATATTGCAATCTTAAGAATCTACATAACCTACTTAAAAAAATTTCAACTTCTCTCGAAAAGCTATCAAAATATACATTTTAATTACTTAATGTTCTTAGTGATCACAATTAAATTATAAAATAGTTAATAAAAAAATTATTAGTATCATTAATTTTTCTTTATACTTTCCAAAATATCAATCTATAAAACTAAACAATTTTTAAATCTTCTAAATATACTCTAATACCAATTCAAAAAAGATCATTGTAGATTTACTATCATACTCCATTAAAATATTTGTGTATAAAAAATTAATAACACAATTAACTACTAAAATCTTTATATAACTTATACATTATAACTCCTTCAAAATTGAAAACGTGTTTTCCGGTATTGGCATGGTGTGATGGTTTATAGGTGGCATTGTTGTTCTTGCCACCAAGGTTCAAACCCCGTTGGGGTGGTAATGTTGAATGGTTGTATCTGGTTCATAACTCCGATCAAAAGCGTTTACCCCTTGAATAAAAAAAAAGATTGAAAACGTGTTTATAAATAAAATTAACTACTAAATTCTTACAAATAAAAATAAAAAATACAAACTTTAAATATCTAAAAACAATATAAATCTATCCTACTCTATTAAATTGTATGTCTTATTCTTATTTTTCAATCTTAAAAAATTGTCATATCCATAAGTAATTTAAATAAAAAATAAAAACACAATTTTAAAAAACATTAAAAACACAAATTTTCCGTACATTATTATTCTTACAGGATTCAACAAAATTAACCACTAAAACCAGGGCTTAAATTTGACGGTCAACCCTGCCTGTCAAGCAATTTTTTTGTGATGGTCATTTATTTGAAGTTGCCTTTCAAATATTAAAGGTTATCTATTTTAAGAAAAATATATGTAGATTGAAAAAACATATATAGAAATAATTACGTAGAAATTTTGAGAGTTTAACTAAAATTTTGCCTTTCAAGTGATACAGTCTTCCTCAAATTTTAATTGTATTTTACAGCTGAAATGACTAAATACGACCATACAACCATCAAATTTAAGCCCTGACTGAAACCTTACAAATAAATTTAGAAAAACAAACTTTCAATACCTATCCCACTCTATTCTACTGCATGTCTTATTCTTGTTTATCAATTCTAAAAATATACTTTCCAACGAGGGACACATTGTGTTCAATTCCTGCTGGTAAAATCTGTAATATGTTGTGTGTTTAAGATAGGTTTAAATTAATAATGATATTTGGATATATACTTTCTAATAAAGCATATTTTACATTCAGCAATACCAAAAACAATACCAAAAACATCTATCCAATCTGAAGAATGTACTTTTCATCTATTAATTAATTAAAAATAAAAAATCCAGCGTATTATGATTTTCAATTAATTAATAAATAAATTGCACCTGTGGGATGGTTAGACAGTAGTAACAGCTGCACCTGTACAGGGGTTCCCCTATATCTTGGATATTTTTCGGACAGTCGGACATTACGGCTTTTGAAAACTTGCCAATATTGGCCATTTTCCTTAAGATCGTTGAAACACCTTTCACCACAGCCGATCACTTGTAGATCTTGAAGGCTATTGAGTCGCTCCAAGCCCTCAGGTATTCCTTGCAGCTGGCTGCAATTCACCAGGCGAAGATACTGTAGCATTGGCATTGCGTTATCACCCAGGGATGGAAAACTTTGCAGCTGGCCAAATTCTTCTATAATCAATTTCTCCAGTTTGGGAAATGACACGGAATTCCCAGACTCGGGAGCGAAATCGATGCACTGGTTGTTCTGTATTAAGATTAGTCTCCTTAAGTTGGGAATTGTTTGAAGGGCTTGATAATTTGCAGAATGATTTCCCTTCAACAGAAGAAGCGTGAGGTTGTAGAGGTGAGAGATCCATGCGGGCAGTACGCAGTTGTGAAGGTGAAGAATTTCCAGCCGTCTCATGACGGCCATGCCCTCTGGAAGCTCAAAAACTGAATTGTGATCACGACTCTCAAAGACCAACTTTCGCATGTCTTTCATCCCTCCAAAGATATTGTTTGGAAGCTCAACAGGGGAGGCGATTTTAACTGAGAGTTGTTGGAGCAGAGTCAAGCCTTTGAGATCTATGAACTTGTTTTCTTTGTAAGTGTACCAAGCTGCTACAGCCTGCCATATTCAGAAGGAACAAAGATTGATGATTGCTTATCCCTGAATGCAGAGTTGTCAATTTTTCGCACCAACTAACATCGAGTAACTGGAGCCTTGAGAGACCACTCAAGCATCTGGGCAGCTTCTTGATCTCTGTTCTCGATAAATTGAGGGCTTTTAGATGTGTTAATTTGGCAATAGACTTGGGTAACGATTTGATGGAAGTCTGGCTTAGGTCTAAGACACATAAATGCTTCAGTTCATTGAAAAACTGTTCACATATTGATTTGAGAGGAGGATTGTTCCATAGAAGTAAGGAGAGGAGCCTTGGAGAGCGGATGGGTTTGTCAAGAGCAGCTATTTTGTTTTTAATCAATGAAATTCTGCGTAGGCCTTGGCAATTCTCAACGGGGAACTTTTCCAAATTTGTTCCAGTCTGAAATAAACATCTTTGATTCTGAGATTCTGAAAGAGCCAACTCATGTAGAAGATCATGCATTTTGCAGTATTTGATGATACTACCGTGCCCGTCATGTGGAACAAATTCAATCATACAACGATCAATGAGTAAGTTTAGATAGGAAAATCCTAGGTCGTATTGGTCTTGTGTTTCTTCAGCATTAACAAACCCTTGAGCAACCCATACTTGTACCAGGTACTCACAATTCATTCTAGTACCTTCAGGATAAGCAGAACAGAAAAGAAAACAAGGTTTTAGATAATCAGGCAGAGAGTCGTAACTTGACCTCAAGATTGGCAGAATGTCCTCCTTCATTGTGCTGACTTCACTCAACCTGCTCAGCATGGATTCCCATATATTGGGAAGCCGCTGGACGCTTGCCATAGATGCTGCTACTGTCTTCACGGCTAGGGGTAACCTGGAGCATTTTCTTTCAATGGCACGGGCCACTTCCTCCAACTCCGGTGGCGGATTGTGATTGTGGTTGTCAGGGAACGCATGAATGTAGAACAACCTCCAACTGTTCTCTTCAGACAAATAGTCCATGTGATGGATGCGGTGAGCTCCCATGGATTCTATAACTTTCCTGTCACGCGTTGAAAGCATTACTTTATTCCTGCCCTCCAACGGAGAGCTGTTCATTATTTCAGCCAATACATGCTTGACCCACACATCATCCAGAACAAGTAAAAATCGACTTCCTTGCAGGTGTTTATAGATGTTATCTCTGATCTCGTCCACGGTTAGCTGACTTCTTTTTTCTTCTTCAGGCAACTTTATTTGCCTGGCTATGTGTAGAAGAAGCTGAATATCCACATACCTTTGGGATACTGCCACCCAAATGAAATGATCGAAAGATTTTCTGATCATTTGGTTATTGAAGACGTGTTGAAGGAGAAGAGTTTTACCTAGCCCTCCCATCCCTGCTACAGCAAAGGTGGGAGGGCCATCTGTGAGAAGCCAATCAGCAATCTCATTAATATCTTTATCCATTCCCACCGTTGTAGCTTCCACAATCAGCGCAGTTGCTTTTGCTCTATTCAGTAACGAATTTTCACTTAGTAACATGGAAGGGGGCGTCGCATCCATGTCTCTGAGATATTTGAGATACTTTGAACTTTTATGGATGTTACTGATTCTCTCCTTGAACACCCGAATCTTACAACCCTATTTGTAGCGGGAAATATAATTAGAAGGCTGAGCCTGAGATGTGTCCTCCAACACGTAGAGAGCCTCGTAAAGGAAGTCTTCAAGTTTCTGCAGCCATTTCCTCCTTGAACTGCAGTTTGCCCTTCCGGCCCCACCGGTGTCTTTGAGCAGGCATTTGATAGACTCGAGCTCATCGCAGATGATTTCCAAATCCTCTCTCAGTCTACTGTTATCTCTTGGAAAATCTTCGCAATCAGCACGGAAGTGAGATGTTCTACAAGGTACGTAACCTCTGCCGGAAGTGGCTATCCAGCCTACAAAAGGCATGGAGGAAGCCATGCGCATGGCATACTGCATCCGGCAAAGGGCCCGTGCATTCCTGCAGCAGTCGTCAGACGCGATACTTTATGTCAGGTAAATATTCACGTTACTTTATGTCAGGTAAATATCTTCGTGCAATGTGAATTATTTTTTTTTAAACCTTCCAATATTTTCGTGCTGGCAGCCCATCTCTTAAACCCCAATATTTTACTTCTACTTTTTATTTTCGTGCTGGCAGCCCATCTCTTAAACCCCATTATTTTACTTCTACTTTTTAAAAGCCCATCTCTTAAACCCCAATATTTTACTTCTACTTTTTAAGTTTAAAAAGTAGACTTAAAAAGTAGAAGTATTGGGGTTTAAGAGATGGGCTGCCAGCACGAAAATATTGGAAGGTTAAAAAAAAAAATTCACGTTGCACGAGGATATTTACCGGATGTAGTATGCCATGCACATGGCTTCCTCCATGCCTTTTGTAGGCTGGATAGCCACTGCCACCTTTGCCATTGTTTCCTAACTCAACAATGTCTTCTGTGGTTTTAACGTGTTAGCGCACCACTTGACAACAAAATGCCACTGTCAAGGCGACTGTCAGCCTTGTTATCATTGGCCATGGTCAAGGTCTTTCGAATTTATTACGAATTAACTAGCCGGGTAACTTAATCAGATGAATTTCGATGAAAGCTGATTGCTATTTATTATTACACTGAAGGCATGCAAACTGCGGCCATCGACGGTTGACGTTGCAAGACGATAGAAATGCTGGCCGCCATTACGTCATTCGCGTGCAGGCGATAGAAATGTTGGCCTTTCGTCGTTGTTATTTTCTGTGGCTGATTGATTGCAAGGATTTTCAAAATCTCATCTGTCTGACATTCGGCGATTTTTCTCAGCTGAGACCCCATCTACCATTCGCATACTTATGTCCGGTTTTATTTGCAGCTCTCTATGGGTTACTTCAGCATTTAATATAGTTTCTTTGTTGCATTTTTTTTTATTAGCTTGTTCCTATCATTGTCCCTATGACTATATGACTAGACAGTTGTACTATTACTTTGTTTCTAATTATTATTATTTTTTGGCTGATTGAATGTAAGGATTTTCAAAATCTCATCAGTCCACATCTTTTTGTAACATTCGCCAATTTTTCTTAGCGAAGACCCTAGCTACCATTCACATACTTTTGTTCGGTTTTATTATCTGCAACTCTCTATGGATTTTGCACTATTAGTTTGTTTCTTGTTATTATTTTTTTAGCTCATTGAATGCAAGGATTTTCAAAATCTCATTTGTCTGCATCTTTTTTGTGACATTCGCTATTTTTTCTTAGCTAAGACCCTAGCTACCATTCTCATACTTTTGTTCGGTTTTATCTGCAGCTCTCTATGGGTTACTTCAACATTTAATATATTGTCTTGTTGCATTCTATTTTTCATTAGCTCATCGTAGGGACTGTTGTTCTTTGCTAGACAGTTGCACTATTAGTTTGTTTCTAGTTTTATTTGTAAGGTTTGTGTCAATACTATCCAAAGCACCTATTTTAGTATAGGAAAGGAGGATGCTAACAAAGGGTATGAAATTGGCTTTACACCTACCAATTACATAATACTGTATTTATATAACATATTACCACTACTTAGTTTACTTTGTTTATTCAACATATTGTCACTACTTTTCACAAATGAAAATTAGTATAATAAAAATATATAAGTTTCTAATATGACATATTTTTTATGAAGTTTTAAAAACAAATATCAAAATAGTCTAGAAAGAAGTATTTAAAAAATAGCATGTAGGCTAGTATTAGAGAGCACACCCTAAGATTTGACCACTTAGGTGGCCCATGTGAGGACCTCCTAACCTGTCCCTTTTCCCATGCCCATTTCTATTTTCAATATGTCCATTTTCATTCCCAAAAAAATATCATTTCTATTTCCCATAAAATGTTTGATCACATAAAACGTAACCCCATTTGGTGGATGTTAGTAACATGTTTGGTCAATAAAAGTCCTATCTAGACTCTATTCCCACATAGCCAAATTACCTTTCCAAGTCACTCTCTCATGGTCCCTCCATCACTAACAGCAACATTATCCATTCCAAAGTCTTATTTTTCTAGGTGGGTTGTAGAAATTTATGTGTCTCATCAATATTTCAGTTTGAGTTAGGAGGAGTGGAGTATAGATAAGGTAATTGTTTCTTGATGCTTCCCCCTTATTTCCATGTTCTTGTCTATGCTTCAACATTTTGCACACATCTACAAAAAGAATTCCAACTACAACATCTAAGAAAATTCATATATCCTTTATCATTTGATGGATGTTCACCCTATTCCAAAGGCCCATGTTGGTATAGAAAAGATAGGGAGTATGTTTCCAAAGGTTGCAAAGTCTTGCTTTACACTTTCCAATTGCATTTTCTTGAAACTTATCATGATAAAGTGATAATGGAAGGCCATACCATGTGTAGACAAGATAGTTGAACAATGTAGTATCATATAAAATGCTCAAGTATTCCTTTGTTAATCCCCTCTTTACCACAAAGATGAATGCAATCTTGCATAAACCTCCTTCTCATTCTAATAATATGTCATTTATATGATCCATTAAAAATCAACTAAAGAAAACATGTCTAAACTATAAATAAACCATGATGCACATAACCATTAGCCATTATCCTTCGATGGATGCCTATATCCTATTCCAAAGCCCCATTTTGACTTAGAAACTTGATAGGGAGGATGTTGTCAAAGGTTATGGTGTCTCACTTTAACCTACCTCTTGATTATTTTCTAAAACCTTTTCAACAAGCCCATTTTCAATAATATCATAGTAGTCACATCCACAAAGGATGCATAGGTCTACAAACTAGTCCATAGTAAGTTTTAGTTCCTCACCAACATTTTTCTTTCATATTTTTTTTATACATTTCTACCAAGGTAGTTACAACTACAAAATCTAAAAATATCCTCTATCCTTCAAACTCTTATGGATATCCATATTATATTTGAAACCTCCTATTTATGTATAGGTAGGGATTGCAGGAGCTAAGATATAGCTCTTAGAACATTTTAGAGTCACTCAAGGACTCAAGCCTTCAGGATCATCTACAAAAGCCAACAAAAACCTTCCACAAAAGAGAAAATCAAGAACAATAAATTGCAACAATGGATGCAAGATGTGGCCAATATGTAATACTCAAGATTACAATGATATATTGGACTTACACAATTGAAATGAGATTGATTATTGATGTACATATGAAGCCTTGCTTATATAGGCAAGGGTGATGATATACCTACATTAAATGACTGTCATAATTAATGACATGAGTCGGTATTAAATAACCTAGGACACAAGCATTAAATAAAATCCAACTAGATAAGATAAGTGACAACTAATTCTTAACTAGAAAGATTCCCCCCTAATTAATTCTAACTAGAAAGATATCCTCCTAGGACCTAAGTGGACTAAACAATGTAAATAAGAGCTAGATAAGACTAGATAGGAAAGCTACCTATTTACACGAATACCCCCCTTTAAGTACAATTTAGGGAGTCGATTATTATGCAAATGACACAAAGATGGGTCCTAGTTACGAGGCCATGTTAGGTACCCATGTACAAATGCAAATGAAATTTCTCGTAAATGGAGAAAAGGAGAAAAACTAGTGGGAAAAAACTCCTCCCCAAAAGAGAGATGAAATACAAAATACTCTCAATGATGCATGAGAGGGACAAAACCCCATCTAAGGAAAAGTACCCCCCCCCCATAAGAGAGAAGAAGAGAGACCATGCATCCCCCTCGCAATGGTAGAAGCTCCACATTAAATGTTGAATATGATCCAATATCATCGAACAACATTCCTCCCCTTAGGAAGAAACATATAACTAAGATGATATGCAAGATGTCTTCCCATTCCAAAAAGGAATATGGGGGAAGAAGAATGATATGTGATGTATTTGAAAAATGCTCAAGTATCTCTATGTTGATGCTGAAAGCTGACAAACTCCAAATAGGCGTTCTAGGCCACACAATTAAAGATGTCAATCCAAAACCTCCTAGAGACGAATATATAACATACTCTAAAGACAAAAAACCACCTCCTTTGAAGAAGCCTCCTCCAAATGCTATCAAAAAGTACCCACACTCATATCAAACTGCAAAGAGTGATCATGTAGAGAATGAACAAGAGGGTTAGAGAATTCCCTCACAACAATTGAAGAATAACCGTCTCCATCAAAGAGAAGATGTATGCAATCAATGGTGTCTCCCAAATCTAAAATGTGAGACTCAACAAACAACCCACCAATGTCTATCAAGTATGCATCCCAAGTGGATGTAGCTAGAAGATGATGTAGATCCCATTGCACTAAATCACAAGAGGCCAAACCTGTGCCAATATGAACATCATCAAATGCAACAAAAGACGGAGGAGATGACATGTAAAGCTCAAGAACGAGATTAGATGTGAGAACACCCAAGTTTAAGAAGAAAAATGTCTCCTATGAATCATGGTTCACACTAGAAGTGTGATCAACAACCGAATGAACAATGTCAACATCAAAAGCAAAATATGTAAAGGTATACAACTAAGATGAATGATCAACCATGGGCAGTAGCAATAATCTCTCTACTCTCCAAGTCATGAATAATAACCAAATTAGGAGTGAACTCCAAAGTCCTCCCATATCCACCATGAGTAATTTGATAAATGGAAAGAATATCATTCGTCAAATGAGGAACACACAAAACATCTTGGGAAGTGTTTTCCCTAAAACTAATAGATCCCTTCCCAAGTACACTCATGCATGTAATATTTCCCATCAAAATAGGAGACATAACACAAGGCTCAAAATAAGAGAATATAGATTATGAAGATGACATATGATGCGAAGCTCTCAAATCTAGAAGCCATCTCCTTGATCCTAGACTAGAAAAGCACAAAGAGAATGTCCTTTATTTCTTGATGTAGTAGCCAAATCAACATAACCTTTTCCCTTATTAGACTATTTTGAAGATGAAGAAGAAGGTGGTGACTCGAACATTCTAGAAGACAAATCAATATGATTATTTTTGAGAAGATGCTTCAACTCATCAAGATCCTTCTTGTAACAAGAATATTCATTATGCCCAAGATTCTTGCAATATGAACAAGTATAATTCTCCTTCTTAGATGATTTATCTGAGGAAGAGGATTTATTCCTTGGTTGATCTAAATGTGGTTTATTCTTTGACTTCTTATGCTTCTTATTAGTAGTATCTCATTTTTTCACCTAACTAGCCAATAATGCCTGAGATTTAGAAAACTTGATGAAACCCATCAAGATAAGTTTCTGTTACTCATGTATCAACATCTCAAAAATGATGCAAATGAAGGCGTAGTGTATGTAGACCCCATAGTCAACCTATGACTATGAAATCTAGAAACAAAAGCATCATAATCAGGACCAAGTTTTTTCAATGAGTTATAGACCAACTAAATGTCCTTCTTATCAATACTGCATGCTTTACATTGCTCCCTTAGATCATTAACCCTAGTGATGTAGTCTTAGATGTTGTCAAAGTTCTTAGGATCAAGGCTCATTAGCTTATTATCAAGTTGATAGCCTTTGAATTCATCTATAGAACCATAAAAAAATTTCAAGTTGTCCCAAGCCTCATAATAATTCTTGCATGATTCAATTTGGAATGTAACAAATCTTGAGAAACTAGTTTACGAAGATATCCAAGAGCTTTGGTATGCTCAATCATCCATTTAATCTTTTTCTCATCATCAATAGGTTCAGGTACCTTATTCTCAACATATAAAGAGTGAACCTCATTCATTAGTATACTCCATGCATGTTGATATCATGTTGAATAGTTGTATGATGTCAACAAAGGAGCCTTATAATGATTCATGAAAAAATGAAGAGAGCACTAGCAAACAAATCAAGACAATGTATCAAGAGACCCCACCAACCAATCAATCAATAATCCCCCAATAGAAAGATATGAGGTTGACCCTTTATGCTTAGTGCAATTACAAATGCCACTTGCCAACAACAACAAAGTGAACTTGACCTTAGTGCATGCAGAATGCCAAATTCGGCCACAAGCTCAAGGTAAAATTTTTATACAATATGAGATAAATATGATCATAGCACTATAAAGGACACAAAAAATTATTCACTTAAAAAAAAAATCACTAAAAAATATTACCGTATGAGTGAGAATGAAGCCGTAAAAGTTTTGATAATGAGAATGACTCACCAATAGCTCTATAAATCTGCAATTCTAGAAAACACTAAGAATAAAAATAAAAAACAAACTACACCATTGCATAGAGCATGAAATTATACCTCAAATAAAAAAAATTGCTCAAAAAAAAGAGTTTGTATGACCAAGTTATGAGCCTCTGAAGTTTTCCTTCAAAACAAAAAAATGTCAGTGAAGAGGAGGTCCAAATGAAATGACCTGCTGACAGATGTTTGGTCGTCAAATTTAAGATATTTGTTCAAAAAAGCTAATTTTTTTACACGAAAATATGAAGTATTATATATGAAAATGGGGGTTTTTGGGCTTTCTAGATTCAACCTGTTAAGTTCATTTTGTGCGAATACACACCCTGCAAAAGCTCAAGCTTGAATCACCATCAGATATGAGAAGATTTTTTCCAACTTTGAAGCTCTAATACCATGTAGGAGCTAAGATATATAGCTCTTAGAACATGTTAGAGTCACTCAAGGACTCAAGCCTTCAAGATCATCTATAAATCCCAACAACCTTCTACAAGAAAGAAGAAAGAGTTCATGAAATTGCAACAATGTATGCAAGATGTGGCCAATATGCAATACTCAAGATTGCAATGATATAGTGGACTTGCACAACTAAATTGAGATTGATTATTGATGTAAATATGAAGCCTTGCTTATATAGGAAAGGGTGATGATGTACCTACATTAAATGACTGTGTCATAATTAAATGACATGAATCAATATTAAATAACCTAGGACACAAGCGTTAAATAAAAGCCAACTAGATAAGATAAGTGACAACTAATGCTTAACTAGCTAAATTCCCCCCTAATTAATGCTAACTAGAAAGATACCCACCTAGGACCTAATTGGACTTAACAATGTAAATAAGACCTAGATAGGAAAAATACCTATTTATACTGTGAATGTATAAAATTGATTAATCAAATGACATCAAATTCAAACTAAAATAGCTAAGAAAATGATCAATTAACTACAAAATCTAATGAAATTATTCACAAGACTCAATTAGAATTCAAAAACATGAAAAAAAATAAGTCAAATTAAATTCTAACTAAGAGATGCAAACCTCAATCCCATTGTGGGATTATGCCCAAATTGGATGTGGAGTGCTTCAATTCAAACAAAATCCATTATTATGCAAAGCAATTGATGAATAAAAAGAGCTCAAATGACTCACAAGTTCTCTCAAATTGATCAAATTAGGCAATAAATTCAAAGGAGAAAGTTTACTCAAAGCTTGTGGATGAATTATTATGGAAAAATGCTTACTATTTATAGAATTTTGAAATCAGGATCAATGGCGAGGATCAAAAAGGATAAGATCAATGGATGAAATCAAATGAGAGGAATGAATATGGATCAAGGATGAATTAGATGGTTGACAATCCATAAGACATGGATCATCAACGATCAGATCAATGCTCTCAAATCCATGAGAGACTCAACCAATTCCCCAATTTTTAGGAATTATGTTAGAGAGATGTTGGAAATATTTCCATTTGGGGGGGAATAATTGAATTTGAAAAAAGAATATACTAAGGGAATATTCATTGTGCAAGTGGGAAAACTTGAAGGATTTAGAAAGAAATTAGCTAATTAAACAATTAATTAAAATCATTTAATTTCAAAAGTGAATGAGAAAAATAATTTAATTAAATAATCATGAATTATTTAATCAAAGTATGATTATGACAATTAAATAATTTGCATTATTTAATCAAATGAGAATGGAATTAGAATGGAGGAAAGTGAATTAATTAAATAAAATTGATTTATTTAATTTTAATAGGAGAAAATATGAATTTAACTAAATAATTGACAATATTTAATTAAATGGATGAATTAGGTGAAATAGACTAGGAATACTGTTAGTATTAGAAATCAAGTATGCAATATCATCAAGACAGTTTTAGATGTCTACATATACCAATAGGGATGATGTTGGAAAAGGTTGCAAAGTTAAGCTTTACACCTACCAATTGCATTTTATTGGAACTTTCTTGAAAGTTTCTAAATCCTTTTTAACAAACCTATTTTGTGCATATATTGTGAAACATAAAAAATGTGGCGACCTTAAGTTTAATTCCAAAACCTAAGGTCAATGTGCCATCATTTCTAGGATTTCATTAAGATGCAAATCAACAAGGTGTATAGATTGACTTTCAACCTCCAACATGAGTCAATCAAACCCATATTTGATCCTTTTGAGTCTTAGGAATGAATTGGAAATGATTGGAATGATTTATGATGATTGAACTAATTAAACTATATGGCCGAATATGATAGATGCAATTTCCCAAAGATAAATAAATGAAAACAGAGCTTTGCAAGTGGATCTGGAAAGTGCAGACTGATGTGTACTTGTAACCAAAAAGCTGGATTTAGCATGTGCAAAGGGACTGGGTCACCCTTGGGTGACTGGGTCTTTGATAGGGGGTCTTGAAACTATTTTTGTAGACCTTTGGCACTAGATTTGAGCTTTTGATTCCCAATTGTAAACTTGTTGAAATGTCGTCAGTAAATTCTGTAAGTGAGTTTCTATATCTCAAGACAAGGTTGATGACAACAAATGCAACAATGTAGGATTTTCCTTTGAGATCTCTTCAATCCTTTCCAAACCTGCAACATGCACATTCACAAGGAGAGAAGATGTTGTGCCATATGGAGACTTGCCTCAGTCAAACCTCGTGTAAGTGTTCCCACTTCTACTTGATGGCAATATGTCAATGATAAATGATAATTGAAAGGAAAAAAAATGATGAATGAACAAAATACTGCAATCACCAACCTTCAATGGCTATCTTGAGGGACTAAATTCATATGCATCTCCTCAAAGATTTAGATCTTGCCTGAATGCTTGGAGACATACAACAATGTTAGCCTTCATAAGACAATAACATGAACACACATAGAATTTGACATGATGTTGGATCTTGAATTGTTGTAATAATGCTCTGAAAATGTTGCTATTGATTTTCTCTTGACAACAATATTTTCTTTTGAATGCTAGATAGCGTGTTCAATTTCAAATGGTAAAATAACTAAGCATTTATAGGCGTTTATCTAATTTCCTAAAAATTAGATTCCAAAAGCCGATACTTCATATTTGAATTTTGGATGTTAAAATACTGTCAACAACATATTTGAATTTGGATCCTAGCTAAGAAGGGTCCTGACCCAAATTTTTAGGACAATCAAAGTCGAGGAAAATTTAATGATTGAATACATTTGTTTAATGCTTGTCCTCCTTTGGAAAATGGTAAAAATTAGGCTTTGGAATGCAAAATTTAGAAAATAAGAAGCTTAATTAAGTCCAATAAATTAGGGAGCCAAAACATAATGTGAAATTGTTAAGGTATACAATTTTCTATGCTACATTTAGCCCCCACTTTAGTGTGAGTGTGAACTTACGCTCAAACTCACACTAAAGTAGAGAAATATATGTCAAGAGGGATCCAATTGTCCAAATGTTGAAGAGATAGGATGAATAAGGATCAAGGAGGTTGTGTAAGCCTCCAAGATCCAAGATCCCATGGAAAACCAACATAAGTACAAAGGAACACACACATATATGCATGATGTGCAACAATACAAGATACACAAACATACATACGAAAAAATACGAAGTATACACAGTGAACACACAAGGTACAATATAACTGTAGACATCCAAATTTGACCACTTCCATATGGTCAAAGTCGTCTTCTTAATCATCCCTTTGCTCCTTTAAAATCGTCCTCTTTGCCGGTATTAATTAAATCATTCATTTAATTAATATTATGTTTCTTGCATAAGGTTTCTCAAGGTATCTAATTTAATAAATACTTTTCCCCTATTTCCTCTTTGAATTAAATAAATGCACCACTTTATTTAATTTAGTCATATTATCTTTTGGAATTTTAAATTTACTTTTAAATTCCCTATTTTATCTCTCATTGTCACATCCTCCAACTTTTGCAAGTTGGCCTCTAATCCCTCTTAGAAATCTAACCCTCTTAGTCATAATTAATTTATGATTAAGATGTGCACACCCCTAATCATCATTAGGGTCCCATCCTCCATAATTTCCCACTTGCTTCTAATGAGTCCTTAATTAGTCTAATCAAGTACTTGCACAACCTTAATCACCTAATTAGGTAATCTCTAATCCCCATATCATTTATAGAATGTGTCCTTAGTCAACTTCATTAAAAGCTTTCTCTTTTTGAACAAGGCATCTCCATTCCCCATGTGAATTTTTAATTCACATTTAATCCCCCAATGCATTTGAAAGAATTTTAAATTCCTTCTCTCTTCCCCATGAGAATATTTGAGGAATTTTTAATTCCCCACTTGTCCTCTCACCCACATGGGGACAAGTACCTCCTTTATGAGGAGATCTTGTCTCAATCCCAAGGTACTATGTATCCTCTCCATGTCATGTACTATCCTTCCACCTCATGTACACATCACCCTTTTTAAGCCATATTACATGCCACATGTCAAGATGTGAGGGCTTGTGAGTTCTCAACTCACCTTGGCCCTACATCTTGATCTTGGTGGCTCAATCTTGACCGTCCATTTCCCTAGAGATTTCCAAAATCTCTATAAATACCCCCTCTTTTCTCTCATTTTAGGGAGATCATGCATTGTAGCCAAACTCTTGCAAATTTTTCCTAGAATCCATACTTAGCCATTTTCATGCTTGCACTCATTTGCATACACCTTCATATCATCATCTAGCTTGCATCTCTTGCCATCCAAGGAGCACACAACACCGAAGATCGAAGGGCCAACTAAATGATCAATTCGACACAAGGTAAAAGGTTTCATTTGTTGTTTTTATATTGTGTTGAATCCAACTAGGCTAATCTTGAGGTGTAGGTTGTTTTTGGTGTTATTTGCATTACTTTGTTTGCTGCTCGTTTTCTAGCACTTAGAATTGACCTATCACAATAACATATGGAATATGATGAAATGAAAACAAACATGATGTAAACACAAAGAAGACATGTGAAAACACAACAAAACACAAGGTTAGTACTAAAAGGATTTGAGTCATTAAGGTAAAGAGACTCTAGTCCTAGATTGTCACAAATACCAAACACCATCCATTGAATAAGTAAAAATGCT
>VDFB02028808.1:0-36344 GCA_007258455.2 Sequoia sempervirens
ATTATATCTTGTTCTCAACTCAATGGTTCATGTTGCTTAAGTCATTTAAAAAAATATATTTATTGTGATCAACATGAATGAACTTAATTATGAAGTGGCATTGATTTTCCTAAAATTCTACTAGAGATCAAATGTATATTGAATATAAGGAAATGTAAGTTGTAAGAGATCATAAAATAAGAAAACATGTATGTATATTGAATATTTAAAGCAAATGCATACATATATTATGTGTAAACATGTTTAAACCATAAGCAAACACATGTACATACATGTAAAAGGATTCAATACATATAAACATAGCATATTATAAGATGTATGTATATATCATATAAGAAAATATATGTACATATCATATAAGAAAAATATAAATTAAAGATCATCAAATGTCGAATACTAAAGATCAACAAATAAGCAAATGTATGTATATCATATAAGCAAATGTAAGTTAGAGATCATCAAATCTCAAATACCAAAGATCATCATGTATAAGCAAATACATGTGGTAAAGATCATAAATCTAGTGTGCATGGCCTAATATGAATGTCTACTCCTAGTCGAATGGCCATTTGAATGAGAACAGTCATGCTCTAATGGATGTGTTGAGCCCTGCCAATAAAATTGTGTACAGGTTGTGTTAAATACATATAATTTATATTAAATAAATTTTATGAAAGTTATTTTTAAATGAACTTGTATTTTTAAATATCAATCTAGATCTATGCATACATAAATATTGCATGTACATATACATGTGTGATTATATAAAAATGTAAAACTCACATGTCCACTGGTAGCAGATTCATCCACAGAGTCACATTGATCATGCACATGATCTGGACCAAGGCTAGGAGTGATATGAGGTATGTCCACCTGTAACAATATATATACATATATATATCAACTTACATGAATATCTAGTTAATTTTTTTAATTTTTTTTAATAATGAAAAAATAATTGAAACATGCACATGCACACATACATACACACCATCTGATATCGGATGACCTAAGTCCTCTGAAACGGTCACCTCCACCATATCCACCAAACGATCAAGCAACAAATCAACATCTGCATCCATCTGATCTATCCCATGTCGTGCCAGAAATGATGAATGTAGAGGACTATGAAGGTGAGATGGCATCGATGATGATGAACTAGAACCAATCAACATATCAGTAAAACCCATAGTCTGTGCAACTGCCGAATGAACTATAGGTGGATCTTGATGCACACTAGTGCTCGGCTGAGAGTGATGGGATCCTGAAACTGAACGACCTCTGCATCTCAAATGATCTCTAACATGCTCTATACCGATCCCATTTTTTGATGCAATGTTGGCATATGCCTCCAACAGGTCCTTAGCCAAACAATGCAGAGTCATGCGTGCCATATCTCTTGTAAGTGCATCAAGCTGTGTAGGAGTAGGGATGCCGACCACTGTAAAAGAATCCATGGTGGTCCGTTGTGCTGAAAATGGTGTGGATCAGGAATGTATGGACATCAAATACTAACCTACACGATCATCATATATCCTAGTGGTGGCAGCCGCAATTTCACCTACAGTGTCAATTGCTTCCTTTTGTGAAGCAACGACAACCTCATTTGCTATGGGGGCTAGAGCTAGGGTGAGAGTAGGAGACCTCTCACCAACCGATACCCTAAACACTGGGGGTGGTCTATTTGCTCGATGATAGGTGGGCCTATCAGCAATCTTGCCATGCCCCTGACTAGCATATGGTGGAATGTCCAAGTAGTTAACTTTGAGGCCCAAATGGACCTCAACATACAATTGCTGAACAAAATACAATGGAATCTGGTCACTGTTTGGGTATAGACCATGTGCTGCGATAAATCGTGGGTAGATCAATGAGGCCATAGCATGATCGACACATCTAGTGACCTGGTATCCCCTAACCTTACACACATTTTGATAAAATGGAAAACAATTGGTTTTTATCATTTCTTTGGTGACACTATCTTATATTTGTTTAAGGGGAACGTCACCATGTACTTCTTCCCGCATGCAGGAAAGAATAGCAGCTACTCTATATGGGGAATATGCACTAGTCCTCTCAAGTTCATCTTTTAGTTTTTCTAGACTATGCAATATTAGCATGCATAGTTCACTATATATCCTTGGGTTTGCACCCTGTGCTAATGAATCTCTCAATTTTTTAATCTCATTAGTAGTATTTCCAAACAAATTTTATGTAGGTGGAACATCTTCATTTTCCATGTTATATATGTATGTACACCTAAAGAAGCAATGAGACCTTGGTAAATAATAAATCTAGATATAGAGAATATATTTATCTAAAACAGTTCTAATAATTCATCTACTCATCAATAATATTTTCATACCATTAACAATTTAAAAATAATTGGAAGACAACTATAATCTATAACATATCATCCTTAAATGGTTCAAATTTTAAATGAAACAATGAAAGAAAGAATAAGAAAACAAAGATTAGTGTAAAATTATTTGAAAATAATTGAGGATAAAAATGTCTAATCTAATAGTTGTTAACATAAATGAACTTCAAAATATATAATTCATGTTAAAAAATATATAATTTAACAATTTATACAACTTCTAATTATGATAAAGACAAGAATCTTAATTTATACCATTATTTTGAGTTTGGTTTAATAGAAATTGAAAAAAATTATAATCATAAAAAAAACAATGAATAAACTAAGGATCATTTTAACAATGGTGAATTAGTGCCTAAAGATTGGCCTAAAAAATTATAATATTCAACATTCTCATCACAAATTATATATGAAAACTAAGGATCATTTGGTTATATATATTTTCATAGATTTAAAATTTGAATATTTATTACTATAACATGTTCATTACAATTAGATTTTTAAATAATATTGTAATAATTTATTATGTCTTTGAAATTTTTTTGTGGATTTTAATGTTGTTTTTTAAAAAAGAATCAATTCCTCACCTATCTTTGATGTGGATCTCCTTCAACTAGATAGGTATGTGCAGGATCATGATGGGCCAAAAAGTGGCAATATGATGGGTATGTGACTGACTTAATTATTTTTACTCAAAAATTGATGAAATGAAAAGGGTTTTTAAAGGAGATTCTCAACTTTCCACCATATAAATTATTCTTTACTTTGAATTTAATAAGTAATTATTATTCATTTTCTATTCAATTATGACAAAGTCCTGATTGATAGGCTGATTGAAAAACATCTATAGCTTTCAAATAATATCACATTTTTGAATCCAAACATGCATCGCATTTTATTCTTTGCATACTATAGGATTAAAAAAAAAATGAATTTCATAAAGTTTTGACCAAGGTGGTTAGACATACAAGTTTTATATTTTTAAAAGTTGTAATAAAAATTCATAATTAATTATTTACTTGGAAAAATTACAAAAAAATATGCATCACATCGAGGCATGAGTCCTCTATTTATATCTAAAATGTAATAAAAAAATATTATCATTTTATATTGGTTAGGTGGTCGTGATGCATTAATCTATTTCTTTATTTTTCCCTAAAATTTAAGTACCAATCGCATTGAAATTTCAAATTTTCACCAAATAGATTTTTATTTTTTTAAACAAACCTAGTAGTTTAGAAACTACATTTAATTTTCTATAGATTATATTCTTACATATTTTAAAATAATATAGATAACTTATTCAAATTTTTTACTAAGTTGCCTAACTCTTTTTTCTATTTTTTGCCACGTAAGGGCCTATTTTTCTATGGATGATCCCGCACATACCCACAGCTTCTATCAATTAAAAATTATTTGTAATGTTGGAGGAAAAATGTATTTAATATCTTTAGAGTTGTCATGGAACTACTCTCTCTTGATCAACGATAGATATTATCCACTCTCGAGAATGTAAATATGTTCAAATAACTAAAAAATAATTTGTATCCCTTATATCCTTTCGTCCAATGTAGCCTATCTCTTAATTGAGATCCTCTACCACAATTAAGTTCAAATCTTCTAAGTTTTATTTCAACGAAAGCAACCACTCATTGTAGAAAAGTTATTAGTAAGTGCTAAAGCCAAAACAAGTTTTTTTTTTTCTATTTGGATCCATATTTTTTTCCATTCTAGATCTCTTTCTCTAGCCATATTCTTATTGTAAGATCATAGTAAGGTAGTGCAATAGATTTAATCACATCATTCCACAATTGTATCCACTTACCATTTTGATGAGGTCTAGGAACATCAACCAAAGGGATATTAGGGAAGCAAGGTGATCAATTTGATTGAGGTGGGAAGTGTTGAGCTTGAAGGATAGATTATAGGTATGAGGAATAAGAAGTTTGAAAAGTTTAAAGAATTGGGAGGTGATATGTGAGATAGGTTTAATAGAATCTACTTAAATAAGGGTGTTTTTTGGAGAGGGGACAATGGAAAGAGAAATAACTAAGTTTTAATCTATCAATACAACTAAGTTTCCCTTAGCTCACCATCTCTTTAGTTGGTCCAAGTGAACTAGTGATTAGTATAAGAATATTTTTTTGTCTAAAATGGGATCTAAACCCCTCATGGTATTTCTAGTTAGGATGTAGGAATTCAATTATTTTTTAGAGAGTTTATGAGAACTAAACGGTGAGGCCTACCCCTATGACACACTTAGTATTTAGACTATTTTGAGTTGTGGTTATTGATTATCCTTAGAGATACTCTTGATGACATGATACTTAGACATTTGAGTTCTTATGATGATTTGACTAGGTTATTTAGACATTTGAGTTCTTATGATGATTTGATTATGATGCTACATGCTTAGTTAGATGACTTTAATGGTTGACCTGAATTTATGCTAGTTACTATGGTTGTTTAATTGAATTTTGAAATGATGAACAAATGAAATATGTGTTGTGAATAAACCATGTTATAATTTGATGAAATTGAAAATTAAGGTAAAAAGAATTGGATATAATATGTGATTAGTGTTTGTTCCAGTTATGATGTGAGATATATATACTATGTGAAATTATGAAACTTGATTATATGAAATGATGATTCAATTGTTTTGATATATGATATATTGGATGGATTAACGTGTGCATAGAGTGTGCAGGTACACTTTCCATAGCCAATGGAAATTGGAGGTAACCTTTGGGAACCCTAAGTAAATTTATCAGTGAAGCCAAACTATAGTCCATATGGAGGGACTATAGTTCCATTTTGTAATGTATTTTCTTTGTTATGTTATTTGTGCATGTTTGTAAAATGGTTTTAATTTCCATGTCAATCCATTTAAGTGGTGAGTTGTCCACCCAAGTGGACAAACTCGGATTTGATCTTTATGGCACTTTTTGAGGGTTGAAAAGTTGAGTTTTTTTAAGTGTTTTTATTGATTTAAGGTTCCTAGATCAAGTACCTATGGGTTAGATACCTTTTCAGCCTATAATTTTGAGTTAGTTTCATGATTGGGCACCCTTTTTGAGGCCTTAAAAAAGTTTGGCGAAAATAAGGTTTTGAGAAGTGGGATGGGGACTAGTCCCTTTCCACTCCCACTTCTCTATGATGTCTTGGAAGTCCCCCAAGTTCTCACACGTGAGAGCACACATGGGTGGATGTGCTTGGGAGGGTGAATGGGTGAGTGACAAGTGTCGCTTCCCCATTCAAAAGAAATTCAAACTTGAGATTCTATAAGAAAACTAAGAACAAGGGTTTTGGGGGTTCTCTTTTGGCATTCTTTGTTTTGGAGTTGTGATTTTTGAGAGCTCTTGGATTGGAAAGAAAGTTTGGAGGAGTTGTGCTCATCCTCATCACTTGCTTCCAAAGCTTGGATTAAGGTAGGGTCACCAAACCCTTTTGCTTCTTATGTTGTTAAATTTGTATGCACTATGTACATGTGATTGTGTATTTGAAATTCTTTCTCGTAAGTGTTGTTTTCTTTTGTTTTATTTTCTTTGTATGAGTTTTGTTGGGAAAAAGGGTTGTAATGGGCTAAGCTCACCCAAATTTGGGAAGAGCATCCCAAGTTTGGGGATGTGGGAGTAGGAACCTCCATGGGGACATGTTATTCCTCCTTAAAAGGAGAGGTTTCAAAGATGGGTATGAGTACCCCTATGTGTTGTGTATGTGAAGAATGGTTGGCTAGATAAGGAAATGTGGAGGAAGGGTTTGAAATGAAGGATTGAAAATTTGGTGATTTCTATTCATGATATTACTTTTGGGTCCCCTAAAATGGAGTGCGTAGTCCACTTCCATTCCCCGTTTTGGGTTCGTAATGAACTCTTTGTTATGTGAAAATCCCCTTGGGTGGGTGTGTATATTTTTGTGTATCTTGTGTGTTAATGTATTTGGCTTGCATGAATGTACCTGGTTCCCAAGGTGCCTCCTAGCTCGGGGGTGGTTGGTTTTCCAACCAAAGGCTGGGAGGTGAGCACCCCATTGGCCATTAGAGAAAATTTGTTTTGTTTTGTTTTTTTTTGTAGGTTGAAGAAAAGTATGAAAGTTGCTGGTTTGAAGGAGCTAACAGATTTTGGAATAGCTATGTTCTTATGGATAATGTTGGGGCTATTATGTCAAAGTAAACCTACCCTTTTTGGGTTGAATGTTATAGTCTTGAAAGGCTATGTAAAAGAGTAAATGTGTCTCTATTTCAGTTATATAGATTTTGTACAAGATATGTGCAAACCTCCATGGTAGTGCAGCTGTAAAGAAAATATTCCTCCTTATCACACTATTATATTTGGTGTATGTAGTTTCTTAAGAGTTCCAAGGGTATATTTTGTTTTCATCATTCCAATGAGTGTATTAAGTAAAATAAATGTTATTTGAAACCTACCCATTTTTGTGGTTACGTTGCCAGGCAAGAGAAGAAGATATTATTAGATTTATACTCTGCTATGACTGTACCCTATGTTCTTGTATACTTGCATTCTGCACTTTGTGCAACAAGAAAGAAAATAAAATGAAATAGAAACAAAGCTTCTTCATTTTTGCAATGAAAAGAAAATATATAGTGAAAGCTTAGAAAATGGGATATATCATTCTGTTGGGGAAAGCTTAATACATTAGTTTGTCATTTGAAATGAAATGCATAACTTACTTTGCTAGGAATGTAAACAAAAAAAAAGGTGGGTTATACTATTATGTTTGATAGCTGAGGAATGAAATAGAATAGGAAGAGAAGGCATGAAAGTAGCCACTGTCAATGTTTTCTGCTATACTGTAAATGTTGTCATAAGCAAAATTTGCATACTGTTTATTTTAAATATATATATGTTGTCTTGATGCAAAATGGTTTTCAATATTTCTATTGAATGCATACATGGGAATTTATTCTACGTTAGCATGTAAGTTCTACCCAGTTAGTATTTGTCAGCTAACAATAGACAAGGCATTTTACTTCAGGACCAAATGGCCAAATGTAGAAGTAGTGTCTTAAACTCACATTCTAGTTGCGTCCCTTAGTGTGTCTGTAGCTGAGTTTCATTGCAGATTCAGTATAAAAGAAAATGCTACTGTAAATGTTTAAGCCACATGCAAGTTAAATAAATACAGCTTGAACCTAATATACTGTCTTGTATGATTAGAAAACTTTGAAGCTTAACCCATTTAGACAGTGAACTCATAGTAGATCCCTGACAGGGCGTCCAACAAGAGTTTGAATAGAGAACTCGCGTAGGTATGAGTTGGAGTCGCGTCACCCCTGCACATTTAGCTTGCAGGAGTCTTGATCTGCAAGGAATGACGCATATCCCCATGTCACTGCAACCAGACCATTTCCAGCTGCACAAGATCTGTGCATTAGAAAAGAATGTTAGATTTGATATTAGGGCTTGCTTCTTTTCATTATTCAAATTGGACAAAAAAAAAAGAAAAGAAAATAATGCGTTATGGGTTTCTACCCCTGCCTCATTACCTTGTTACCGCTTCCCTGCCTTGAGTCGTCCTTCAACCACGCTAAGTTAAGCCTTATTTGCTTCCACAAGAACCGTATTAAGGCATACAACACACTATAATCTCCGGGTAATTAGACTAATGTACATATCAATAGATTTAAATACTAGTTACTAACCAGAAAACTGAGTGAGAACAAACCCTGGCATCTCATTTTGATCGCTACATTTTCCCTACCATGGCCACCACCATTTCCAGCCGCCCAAGCCTCGTGAAGCGTAATGAGAGGTTAAGTTAAAAGGTTTTTAGGGCAAAGCATATTCTTTTTAAAAACGGACTCCAAAATGTTTTCAAACAAAACACAGCTTTAAAAAAAAAAAAAACGAGAAAGAAAATATCTCCTTACGGAAGACTTGTTCAACTGCCCAAAATTGCATTCAAAATGGATGCCATGAAATATTTTACTTCATTATAATTTTTCTTGCCGCCTCTTGAGGATAGAATTTGTTAAATGTTACTGTCGAAAAGAACGGGTGCTACCGTTAGGTTATAGTTTTACACGTATATCATAATGCTAAATAAAAACAGAAAACCATGATTCGTGGACTCCATTCTCGTGAGAGGCTAGGATTCACATGACTATATTTTTGGGGACAGTGCTATTTAACTTGTCCTGAAAACCTTTCTTTCAATGTACCCCCAAATATTGCGCTACTGCTCACCTTATTCCTCCCACGTGAGTGATGTCTTCTTTTTATTATTTTCATCACCTTATTCCCATGTTTTCCCTTACTCTTTAACATAAGGGAAATATTCCATTTACTCTAATAAGAAAATAAGGAAGAATTCACTTTTATTCGAAATATGAGGGATTTAAGTAAAACATGGGTAATATCCTCTTCTTAAATTTTTTCTCTCTCTCCTTTAGGAAAATTAATATCATCCAAATCTAAAGGAATTTAGAATGTATTTATTTGTGGAATATATTCCTTAACCTTATAACCTTTACATGTATTCATAGGGTAAATAAATATATATAATTTATTTATTTACTTATTTATTTTAATAATTAAATTAATAGTAGCTTAATATTGAGAATAATAATAAATAAATTAAAATGAGAATTTAATAATTAATATGTAAATTTTTAAATAATTCAGTTGTTCACATATTCAAATTTTATGAAGAAATGTCTCTTGTGATGTTCAACGTTAATGACAAGATGGTAAAAGGTGTAAGGCTATTAATTAAAATAAAGCTTCGTTAATTGACCCTTAATATTAATAAATATCCAAGATGATGATAAACATACGTCTTCCCATGTGAGAACACATACCATGGAGGCCTTTCAAGGACGTTTACGTTTAGGCAAGAGTGGACATCAACTTTTGGTTGGTAATTAAGAAACTAGTAAACCTAATGTTTGGAGACAACTCAGATGCGTTTTCATTCCCTTACCCCACTCTTAGAACATGTGTTGGGGATGATGTTGCACCAGCATCATAACTCAAAGCAAGATATTTATTCCACGCACACGTATGGTTGTTAAATGATAGTGTTTCATTATATTGTTTTAAAAAAAAGAAATTAGTTGCATTTTTGCCCTAGTGAAATTATGGGCATTACATAAACCAACTTGTATCTTGGTTTTTTCCACCATATAATATTCACCTCCTTGTAGCCATTTAGTCATAGGGAAGGCATAAAAATCCATTCCCACAATTTAACTTGAGATGAGGAGTCATTATGCATACAATAAAGAAAAAATGAATAGGTATTCCTTGGATTAGTAGTAAGAACTAAGCACAATTGTTGTTGGGATCCACTCCTCAATAGATGATAAACTTAGCCAAGTATTGGGAAAGGTGGGTCAACCTTGCATCCTAATATTTTGATTTATTATTTTGTCCTCATATTAGGAAATGAGGCATCTCACTTTGTGTTGGTAGTTATTTGTCATTTGTTGAATGCTTCAAGGGAGGTGTCTAAGATGTTCTAAGAGCATATAATATCATTATAGCTTTATAAGATGAAACCCTCTTATGACATATTCTTATGACATTTAAGAGCATGACTATAGAATATTTACAATAAAGTATTGACCAACATTATGAAAAATCATGAAATCTTTTTAAGAAATAGCAACTTGTCAAGGAAAAAGATGTGGACATTTAAGAACTTTTTAAGCAAAGAAGTGGAACCGCCTCCGTTCTTCTCTGTAATATTTTACATATAGCTGGTTCAGGCGGACATACTGGCGGGAAAGAACCAGGAAGAAAACCCCCAGTTGCAGTCCGAGTAACAAATTTTACAAAATATCAAAAAGACCAGTGAGGTCTTAGTACAAATGACCAATTGTCTAATTACAACATTACAAAAGCACATTGGTTGAATACATCAGTACATATGCACATTCTCTTATGCACCCAAAATACCCAAAAGAAGACATCATACTAGTTATACCCGTGACTTGAATACATAACACAGTGGAGATTACAAAACCTTACTAAACATAAGACTAATAAGTTAGGAAACCACTTTCAAAAAGATGCAAATTTTCCACCAACATGCTGAAAGCCATTAACCGAGCTTTCTTTTGTTTCCACTCGTTTACCTTTGTGTTGGCGATCATGCTCAAATGAAGGTTTTGATTTGTTAATATCAGGCACATAACGATAACAAAATTTCTTTTTGGATGAAGATGGAAGTTGCAAATCATGAATGCAAACATGACTTCTCAAGAAAGAAATGACATGATATTTTCTTTTTAAATCATCAATCTCCTCCATGGAAATGGTAGATCTATATCAGTTTAGAACTTGGTAGAGATGTGAAGAAGTGTCATGCATTGTGGATAATAACATGCCTTGGAATATTATAAGAACATAAGTCTCTTCTTATGAAACAAAACGCTGTGAACCAATTAACGGCAGAAATTAATAGGTTTGGTGAGCATATTGTATAATCACACTAGAAACCAACAATGGAAGATTGAGAGTCTCAACTAAAAATTCCACCTTATAGATAGCATTCATACTGAAGCCAACAACTAAGAATAAAATTTCATAAATAAAGTTCATGTGTTATATATCTGTGCCTTTGAAGTCCACAAAAGTACCATGACCTTTTTGAAATCCTTCTCCATCGTAAAACCATTCCAGAGGTCATTGGAGGTAGAACATACAATATAGACCAAGTATTAATTTTCTAATGTTAATTGTTATTCTGAAGAACATGCATGGTATTCAGAACATCTTAATTCTCATACGAGGTTACATCTTGATCAATTTCTCAATGTATGAGTTCCATATATTTGTAAATTTTTCTTAATATATAAAACATATTTTATTTCATTACAAAAATTAACCTATCCTATTATTCCATGTTACAAGGATGCTCTTATTTTAAATTATAAGTATATAATTCAAAATTAATTAGTAATTTTCAAGACAGAGTACAGACAATTTCTTTAGTTAAAATAAAATAATATTCTTATTTCCATGTGAGAGTTATGTAGAATGGTAGTTTGATGTCTTGAAAATATTTCTTTCATATATACTAAATTTTTATCATTACATGATGAGTGAATCATCTCAATTATATAGCCAAGCACATCAAAAATTTATAGAGTGGAAAGAAAAATAATCACACATTTATCATATTTTTATATGTATAAAGTTTCTACCATCAAATTATTTATACTTATAGATTAAATTATTTTTGAATTTGGTTATTTGGGTTCAACATGTCATGCTATAGGATTTTCTTGTGTTTTCACCATGTTGTCATGTATAGATAGCTATGTATTTTATAGGTTTAGTAATTTTAGAGGAATGCAAGGTTGAACAAAATGCATAAGGATGAGATGGAGCCTTGTTTACCTTAGGATTTGGTTCAAAGACCTAACAACATCTACATTTTTTTGCATTGAAGATGCAAAATGCATTAGGTGAGGTGGCATAAATGCTTTGTTTCAAATTTTATTAATTTTTTCTTCAATGGATCTTAGATTGTCATTGATCCGAGCTTGCAAGCAAGCCTCATCAGATCTTGGGTGTGGAGGTGGGGGGTTTTGAGGTGGAGGGGGTGGAGGTGGAGGGTCTTGAGGTGGAGGGGGCAGATGTGGGGGATTGATCAAATCCTTGACATCAAACTCATCCATGATATAAAGGTGAACCTACATATATATAAATATACGAACAAGTACAAAATTAACTTTCAAGAATCTATGTTTAAATTATAAATAAACATATTAAAAACTAGATATTATACATGTTGAGAAATTACAAGAAATATTTAAATTAAATGTATGATTATTTAAAATAAAAATTAGGATACATACACATGTACATCATTCAAATTGAGCATGTACAAATTTCAAAAATTAAAATCTAACTATGTAATTTTAATACATGTACATACTAAAAAATAAACTTAAAAGATACACAAAAAGGTAAATTTCTAGGTAAATTTAATCCCCTTAAACCATTCTCTTAAAAACCCCCTTAATCCATGATATAAATGACCTAATGACCTAACATGATATTCTATAATAATAACTTACCCTTTATATTCTCAAAGTAATAAATAACACCTCCACCTATATTGGATCCCTCAAAGAAAAATATTAAGGTAAAAATGTGAGGAAAGAAGATAGTTGGAACCTAATAGTATGGGTTCAAATATATAAAATAATCCTAATAATCCTTTATTAGGCTCCCAAAGCATATATATACTACTCAAAACTAATTCCCTACAAGGCCTCAAATGGTAGTCACATTATTTTTGTAAGGTGTTAAAAAAGACTAAAAGTTTCCCTAGAAAGACCTAATTAAGGAAAAAAAAAAATGGAAAGTGTCTACCTCATTGTATGTTGACCTTTCCCATATAAAAGATCATGGAAATGCTAAATGAGTTGATAAAAGAATTTTTAAGAATGAAGGCACAAAATTCATAACACTAATCCTAAAAGCAACAAGAAAGACAATGAATAAAATCTTCCTAGTTATTTTGAAAGAAACTTTAAAAGGTTCTAAATCCCCTTCACACCCCTTTCTAAATGAAGATAAAATAAATAAGTTACCAAATATTTCTTAGAGTTTAAGGTGGTGATTTTAATATGATTTGAGAATAAATAAGATAAATTAGATGGAATCAAGTTTTGTTGTAAAGGTGATGAATTTTGGGGGAATAAGATGAAAATAATTTTGAACCTAGTTGACTCATTAAATGGCAATAAGATAGATTTTAAAGGGGCTTTATTTAAAATATGTAATAGTTAGATATGTACTAATACATTATATTCTCTATTAGATAGTTATTTGTTCCATAAACATTTCTTACAATCTTATAATTTATTAATAATAGTGATGTGTGCATCCCTAGACACTCTTTGATAACCACACTATTAATGTTTCTATTTTTACTAGAGGCTACTCTAATTGAAAAGCATGTAAAGAGGAAGGGTTAGTTAACCTTGATATTAATGCAATGAAAGGTGGGATTATCTTGATGGTATCAAAGTTATCTTAAAGATATATTGAAGGTTTTTCTTCTATGCATGAACACATTTAGTGAAATATAATGAATATGTGTTATCCTAGAAAAATATGTATAGCATTAAGGATAAAATTTAGACTTTAAGTTGAAAGAAAATGTCAAATATTTAGAATAAAAATGGTGGGGATGGAATACAAGCTTCAAGAATCTCCTTGTAATAATTAATTGCAATAATAAATGATTAAAACTAAACACGAATGGATATGTCACCAATAATTTTTAGATAAAAGGACTAAAATTAGAGCCAAGATATCTTAGTTCAAGTATCAGGATAAAGGTATCAAATTCTTATTCAATGTAAACATAGCTGAGTTTGATAGATAAAAAGTTGGCCCCATTAATACTAGGGGAGCATTGTCTAATGTGATTAAGTTGACACTATTCAATTTTTAGAAGTTAGAACCCTAACATTTATATGAGGCTTGTAAAATAGAACCTTATTAGGAAGAGTAGGAGAGGAGAAATGAACCCATAATAATTATACTTATACAAATAAAAATAATAATAATGTTTAACCATTTCAAAATGTTAAATTTGTTTCACTATGGTGATCAATAGCTAATTTGTACAAGGAGGCCACAATTTATATGGAAATGAAGACTACATAAGAGGAGAATTTATTGACATAGTAGCTTGGTTGTAGTTGTTTTTGTAGCATTAACTATTTTCTCTTTTTTCTTTTGTTGTTGAATATTTTATTTGATCTCTTAAAACTTATCAATGGTACTTGATCTTCATAATGATTATTTTCTTCTTTTTCAATTATTATCATCTTAGAAGGAATACAATTTGAATTCAGAGCAGGGAGAAATGCATTTTTCTTTTAAAGTATTTAAAATATTATATCTATTTGATGGTTCCTTCTTAACCTCTTCCACTCCTTGGAAAAAATTATCCAACCACTTGAATCTCCTTATATTAATCAATTTACTTCTATGATTTATGTATGTGTTTTTAGCGATTTACTCTTTATCCTTTCAATTTATTCATGATATACTTTAATATAGTTATAACAAGTATATAATAGTTTTTCATAATTGGATATGCCTTAAGAAACTCTTTAAACATGAAATTATTTGATGAGGGAAGATATAAATTAAGGTTATTCTTTCTTACTTACCTCATATATATATTTTTGTCCATAAATATCTCAAATCAAATTGGATTTGCAAAGAGGATAGCTATATTTTAAATATTAGCTCTTAGTCAAAGTCATTTATTTCTTTGTACAAATTTAAAATTGATTTATGTAATTTAATTTTAATAGTTTTAACATGGATATATGAAGAATAGTTTTAAATATATATATATATAGTAAAGTGGACATATTTTATATTTTCCTAATACTAGAAAGAGATTTAATAATACCTTCATTCCTTCTAATCCTAATAAAACTATTTTATTATACATTTCATTCAAACAATCTAGTTTCTTTCCTCTAAATTTATTCTTCGATTCATACATTTAGTTCACCAACCATTTTTGGAGTAATGTCATAAGACTCAAAGGCAAAATATGAAGAATTTTATCCAAGTTTCCATTGTATGCACCCTAAACTTTATATCATGAACTGTTTGATATAATTTCTCAAATAAATTTGTTAATGCATTGTTTGATATAATGCCTCAAATAAATTTCCAATAGTGTTTTTGACGAAGTATGATAGAAATAGTGTTTTTGATATAATGCCTCAAATAAATTTGTTAATGAACTGTTTAATATAGGGTGCATACAATGGAAACACTATTTCTATCATACTCCATCAAAAATTACCATGAACTGTTTGATATAATGCCTCAAATAAATTTGTTAATGAATTGTTTGATATAGAGTGCATACAATGGAAACACTATTTCTATCATACTCCATCAAAAATTACCATGAACTATTTGATATAATGCCTCATATAAATTTGTTAATGAACTATTTGATATAATGCCTAAAATAAATTAGAGGTGCCCTGGTAGAAATGTATGCAAAATGTGGAAGCATAGACAGGGCATGTTAATTTTTTGACAGAGTAGAAATGTATCATAGAAATAGTGTATGTTGAAAAGGCTTTAGAAACTTTCAAACAAATGCAATTTCAATTCAACAAATTTGAAAAATTTTGCATTTAGGGTTTAGAAATTTAACAAACAAATGCATTTTGAAGTCTATGATATTCTAATTTGACAAACCTGGTGCTCGATATGCAAGTTGGGTTGATGAACTGTGGAGAGATGAAGTCGAGTTTGTCATTCGCCAGAGAGATGAAGTCAAGTTTGTTCGTCGTTTGCAGATCACGTTCGCCATTTGTCGCACGCACAGAGCACAAGGAAAGCAGAAAAAAGCAAAAAATGACAGTGACAAGTTCATTTTTTTTTATGTCTTATTTGAGGGGGTTTGGTCGAACCCATGTTCAACCGAACCCCTTAAAATATTATTTTTTGTTTAAGTTTTGGGGGTTCAATCGAACATAAAAGGTGGTTTGGCTGAACCATTGAGTTCGACCGAACCTGTTGAGTCTGGGGAAAGGAAGAAAAATGAAATTTCCTTCCTCATAAAATTTGTAAACCACTATTGTGGTTTGATATATATATATATATATATATATATATATATATATATATATATATATATATATATATATATATATAACTAACTAGGTAGAGATGACCTACTAATCACAAAGAGCAAATGTTGATATGGACTTATAAAAAAAGGAAATGCCCATGTATTTGAATGGGAGAGATTTCAAATTTTAAACCTAGTTGTTTGGAGATCCTTTCCTAAAAATATTTGGATGTGTTAAAGAAGAATGTTTTGGACTTTGAAACATTTTATATTTTTCTTAGGGATGAACTATATATTGAGAGAATCATTTTAATGACCTTAGCAATTGTAAGGCTTGAATTTCTAAAGAAGATGGTGTTGTCCATAAAAAAGAGACTAAATAACATTTTAGTGTAGAAAAATGTCGCCATTTACATTTTCACACTTGTTTGGGCCCTCCCTGCTAAAAATGAGCTTCTTTATGCCGTATTTGGTCCTATTTTTGCATCCACAAGTCTTAATTAATGCATCTTTATGAGGATAATCCCAACACATATGTAATAACCAATCATAATTAAGTGATTTTGGATTGTATGGCCTGGATTTAGTGATCTGAGACTCATACACCACCTTGGGCGTATGGGTCCCACCTAAGTCTCAGGGCCTAGATATGAATTCAACATTAAATTAAACCTTTCTTGGAAAGTGTGTCCCAAGCTTAGCCTAATGGGACTCATACGCCACAACTGGCGTATGAGTCCCGCTTAGCTTAGACCTAATTTAAATTCAAATTCTTGGTGGGATTTTATTCTCCTAGATCTGATGTTGGCTTGTAGTGTTGTAATTTTGGAAAATTTTGCATAAACAAGTATAAATACAAGGTTATTTCACATATTTTCTCGTAGCAAGTTTACAAGTCACCTAAGCAATTCAAGTATTCAAACACTATATCAAATTTGAGATCACAAGAGTTTACAAGAGCACTCAAGAGTTAATTATCAAGTGTTTTGAAGCATTATTCAATATTCAAGCATCATGTCAAAGTCATCAAGCATCATGTTTGTTTTTGAGCTAACATTTGTGATGTAGGTATCTTATGATTCAAGCAAGCATTCAAGTCAAGATCTACAACATTCAAGCAAGAGTCAAGATCCACATTCATGCTAGCCATTACATACAAGTTTCTAGCCTTTTGTTCAAGGGTTTGGTGAGTTGCAACATAGCTTATTTGTTCATTTATCATTCCTTCATGTTATTTGATTTCATTTCAAGGTTTGATTACCAAAACGGGGTTTGACCAAGGCAAACCCCTATCCACTAATAAAACAACGTTTTTTCCCTCTCTTTGATGTGTGATTGCAGATCTAGGTGGTTTAGGTTGAAGATCCATTGAAGAGAAAGATTGGAGAAAATTTGTCAAGTTTTCAAAGTTTTCACCTTGTTTGCAAGATCACAGAAAGTTATCTATAGAGAAAAATTTAATGTTTCTGACTCAGAGATTTGGCAGGAAAGAAGCTACAACAGAGCACTAGAGGATATTAGAGTTTTGGAGCAACTCTGATACTGGGACTAAATCGCCACTTGTGGCGTATGAGTCCCAATATAATTATTTTCAGACTTTTTTTCTATAGATCCTGATTCGGTAGTTCTAGTTCCAGTTTCAGCCTGAAACCCTAAACTGGGACTAAATCGCCCCTATTGGCATATGAGTCCCAATGTGCATCAACAATCAGTATTTCCAACATTTCAGACCTCAATTCAAGCCTCTTCAATTCCCAAGTGCACCTTTGTACCTTCTTAATTTGTTATTCTGATTTAAGTTCATTTCTAGGTCATTTATTGAAGTCTTGCATATCATTTACATTTCTTGTCTTTCCAAGCCCTAGCTTGGTGGTGAACCCATTTTTAGCCTTTAATCACACCATAGGACACCTTATTGCCGATCTCTTTCCCTCATTCTATCCTTGGATTGAGATCTCTAGGGTTTCCTTGAGTGAAACTTGTAGGAAATTGGATGTTATATGTCCTAAAACATACGATGACAATTTTCTTCGTTTCAAACATGAAGCAATATTTGAACCTCCTTAAACCACACTTAGAGAGGAAATATTATGTATCCTATTTTATTAGTAAGGACATCATTAATCATCTTCAAAGAGATTCATGAATGTGCATAACTATCATACTAAAAATGATCATATAAATATTCTTCTAAACCACAACTCTTTCAAACCTAGAAACTCAAAGGAAGGAGGTTTTTAATTATAATTTTATTTTATAAAAGTTTACATGTTGCAATTATACATGCTCTTAATGCCCCTATGCCTACTACCATTTTTTCCAAATAGGGCATCCAACTATATATTTTCCTCATGTATTTTGGAGGTAGTGTTATGAATGACCTTTTGAGCAAGAATGCATTATAAAATGAGTTCCAAGAGGCTATGATTGTACAAACAATAAACCATGAGAGATGACATGGAATGAATAAGAAGAGATCAAGCATACACTAAAGATACATACTACCAAGAACAAATATACTAAGTAGAAAGATAGTAATGAAAACTCTTTGCAAAAAAAATGAAGGAAGCAAACCCATTTGTCTTTGCTATTTCACAATTAGAAAATACAACTAAGATCCCACTTTACCTTTGCTCAAAGATTAAATAAGAAGATCATTGTATGTAATTCCCTTTTAGGCTTTTTTTTCCTAATTTTTTATGATGGGGTAATAAAAGGAAACATAATATTTAGAGTGAATCCTCACTCATAAGAGGTGGAAGAAACTACTTTCAACCATATGAGAGAAAATCTACCTCTTGTAGAAGAACATTTATATCAACACTCTTAAAGATCCTATTTTTGAAGCAAATGTGGAGGAATTATGTTTCACTACTAAAGAGGAAGCACAAATCTACTCTCGTGAACATACACTTTTTAGTTTCATTTGCAATCCCTTAAATTATGGTTACAACAAATTGAGTTTCATTTGCAATCCTTTGCTTAGAAAACTACCAATATTTTTTAGGACCCATGTGCATTTCAAGTCAAATTTGGTTGCTCCCTTGTTATTTTATGTGAATAGAATTTGAAGAAAGACACATTCTAGGATCAATTGCAATTTGTTGGTCTTCCAGATGCTTACATGCTCATGATCAACGTTTCCCAATACAAATGATTTGTGTACATTGAATAAGCTAAGCATAGAGAAGAAAATAGGTAAAATACATTACTTCACATAACATTGTTCATTTGTACATTGTCCTATTAAACCCTATATTATAGTCACAACCCTATTTTTTATTAATTTTGCAATGTAATTTTATGGGAAAAATGAAATTTTAAGGGCATGGCTTGGATACTTTGTAGTTGCTTGAGGCCTTCACTCAAACGCTTGTCCTCTTTGTCGCAGGCTCAAGTTCTACAGTCATGTGCTCCCTCATGTCTCTGGCAATATGGTAGTAGTGGTAGCAGTTTCGCTAAAATGAACTGACAAACTAAGTTTGTTGGCTCATATATCTTTAGGAAAACAATAAAATAATGCTTTCGATTGAAGGTATCTTCGATCAAAGGTATTATTTTGTTTTTATTAAATCAAAGAAAACCTTCAATCAAAGAGAACCTTTGATCGAAGGTCTATCTTCGAGCGAAGGCTTTTTTGCGAAACCTTCGAACGAAGGTGCCCTATTAAATCTTCAACCCTCCCACCAAAACCTTCATTGTCCCAAAAGTGGGACTCAGTATTGTGTTTTAACCCATAGCAACTAAACCATTAATAATTTGGAGATGATGTGAACTAGTGGTTTGTGATGATGTGTGTAGATTTTAAATGTATATTTTTAAAAATAAGAAATAAATTATGAATTTTTTACGTAATTTTTAATAAACAACATTTCTAAAAAGTGAGATTTATGTCATCACATATAACTTTTTTTATTCAAAGGATAAAATTATAATATTATTAAAATATAGATTTATAACATCAACATCTACTGCATGGATATTTTTTCATAATTTTTTGGTGCATATTTTTTAAAATTAATTTTTTAAGTCAAAATAATTATAATTTGGGCAGGTGTATGTCATAACACATAACTTGTTTTGTATATATTTAAATTACTATTTATTTGTTTCTCTGAAATAAGGACATCAATACCTAGTCTACACATATTTTTTAGAATTTTTTTCTCTATTTTTCTATTTTTTCATTTGTATGAAACAAATACCTTGATGTTTGATGAAAAAGCTACATTCATAAGAAATAAAATATAAATATAATATTAAAACTAAAAATATTCAAAATTATGATTTTTAGAAGCTTAAATAATAATGGCTACATACTTACAAAAAATAATTTCTAAATTACTTTATTTGATTCCTCAAAAGACAAAGATAAAGTGGTTTTTTGTCAACATTTTGGTAGGTGTGAAGGAGACTCCATTGTGGGTATGATTTAAGGCTAGAGGGGTTATATCCAAGGGGTTTTGATCCAAGGGAGTATTATTTAACCCTCTTCAATTAAAATCCTTTAGATGAAACCTCTCAAGGATTAAATCATTATTTTTAAAAAATATGTGATTTTAGGAAAAAAAATAGGATGTCCCAAGTTTGGGACCCATTATTGTGGGATGACCCATTAACATAGGGATCATTTGGATAAGGAGCCCCATTGGATGATGTAATATGATCAACATGGATTGATGGGTTAGGATTTATATGGTTTGAGGGATGATTTGAAGTGAGAGGATATATATGGATGAAGGGATGGATTGATAGTTGAGGATCTATATGGATTTAGGGATATTTTTATGGGTGAGGATTTATGAGAGTTTAGAAATAGTTTGATGGTTTAAGATTTATGTGGGTAGATGGATGGTTTGATAGACAAAAATGCACATGGTTGGATCCATAGTTTGATGGTTGAGGATCTATCTGGAGGGATATTTTGATGGGTGGGGATTCGTAGAAGTTGATGGATGGTTTGATGGTTTAAGATTAATGTGGGTAGATGGATGGAATAATAGATTGTGATTTACATGGATTGATGGGTATTTTGATGGACTACGGTTTTTATGGATAGATGAGTGTTTTGATGGAGGAGGATCTATATAGGTTGATGGGTGGTCTAATGGATGAAGATCTAGATGGATTTATAGATGGTGTGATGGATGAAGGTCTATGTGGGTGGATGGATTAGGATTGGGATTTATAAGGGTTAATGGATGGTTTGAGGGATTGGGAATTATATAGATGGATGGATTAGGATTAGCATTCATTAGCTTTTGGTTTGAAAGTTTCATTTACCTATGTGCTCAAGGTTTAACTTTGCAGAAACTTGGCTCCTATATTTATTAGGTACCTAACCACAACATCCTTGTTCCAAAGTAGGAAGTGATCTAGTTGGGAAAAACATTGTTTAAAGTGTTAGGAACATTATTGTGGTTATTAGTGTATTCATCTTAATCCACAAGGCTATCATCATTGTAGTATTCATCTTGATCTTCATGGCTCTCATCATCATCATTTTTAAAGGGACCTTTTAGATTGGTTAATGAACTCATCAAAAAAGGGGGTTCACGAATCTTGTTTTGAATAGGTTAGTTTCACCTATTTTTATTTAAGCTTCACACATATTTTGCACAAGGGAATGACAGAGAAAACTTGCCAACAAGCTATACTAGTCAAGTGGGATTGTTTATTTTGTGAGCTCACAAATATAATTGACTTGGTCCAATATCTTAGAGCACTAACTACAAAGGATAGGGACCATAATCTTAGCCTAAGTTATTTTATTTCCAAAAATATGTTGTAATGTCCTATGAATAACTGCTTACCAATACAACACAAATAACAATGAACAATAAGTTGCATATGCTAGGCTTACACAAGGCTCACTATGAATTCCTTAATATAAATTTAAGTTTTAGATTGGAACAAGGGTGCCACTAAGCATGTTAGAAAAATAAATATCAAAATCTAGAGAAACAAAGATGCATGCAAAAGAACTCTAAACTTGACATTAAACTTCCAATAGGAAAACAGAGTATTAATAATAAAATATAGCAACAAATATCAACATAATACCTTTTATGATTATTGGATTTGTTCTTAGATGTGGATGAAAATGGATATGTATGAAATGTGCCTCCAATAATAGTAAACGACTTTGAAATGATAGTGTATTTAGAGTTTTAACCATGATTGTGGATGGTTGGGATTATATCTTAAATTAAATGGATAGGATAAATTTGCATGAGGGGAGATTAGAAAGATGCAAGTGGGGGGGTCAAGATAAAATCGAGTTGGAGAGGAGGGGGGGTGGAGGGGAAGTGATTGCCTTAACTTGCAGGGAGAGATGGGATGGAAGCAAGTGAAGGCTTGAGGAGAATGCAAGATTAATATGTTAGCCCAACCTCATTTGTGTAAGATAAATGTCCATGAGTTGTCAAAAAAAATTAGCCCCACTATTTTATGAAAGGTGTGTATTTTCCCTTACAATCAAGATCAATCAAAACATCATAAATAATTATGATTTGAATTCATTTCAATTTCTATTTTTTGATGATAGATTATAAAGTTTGATCTCACAAATCTAAAAATTATTTCATATTAAAGACTTTAAAAAAATAACAATCACATTGATATTTTTAAATTTGATTTTGGATAACAACAAAGGAAAATAATTGGATTTAAAATTTTATTTCATAAATTTTATGAAGTGTATATTTTCCAACATAATCAAGATCAATCAAACCATCATAAATAATTGTGATTAGAATTCATTTCAATTTTTATGTTTGATCCCACAAATCCACAAACATCTCATTTTAAAGAGACTTTAATCAAATAATAATCACTTTGATCATTTTAAATTTAATTTTGAATAACATAGTTATATGTCACTACAAATTGTGTACCATCATAAATCAACAAATGGTAGACACAACATGGCAACTATATGGAAAGGATTGTCCGTACTAGAACATCTCAATCATGACATAAATAATACGTCTACCAAAATGAATAAATTTTATGAAGTGTATATTTTCCCACATAATCAAGATCAATCAAACCATCATAAATAATTGTGATTAGAATTCATTTCAATTTTTATGTTTGATCCCACAAATCCACAAACATCTCATTTTAAAGAGACTTTAATTAAATAATAATCACATTGATAATTTTAAATTTAATTTTGAATAACAAGCATAGTTATATGTCACTACAAATTGTGTACCATCATACATGAACAAATGGTAGAACACAACATGGCAACTATATGGAAAGGATTATCCTGACTAGAACATCTCAATCATGACATAAATATTATGTCTACCAAAATGACCTATACATAAAAGGACCACAAAACATTGTATGGGTGCATACAAAATGAAATGAGAATTTATCTAGATCTTTTGCCATGATTGTTGAGTGTTGGGATTAGATCTTAAATTAGAATAGGAGTAGGATGATTTTGTCTTAAGAGAAGGATGCAAGTGGAGGAATAAAAATAAAATTAAGTTGAAGAAAGGCTAAAATTAGCGGAGAAAGATGAGATACAAACAAGTGAAAACTACAAAAGAATGCAAAATAAATATACTAACCCAACCTCATTTGTGTGTTGTCTTAAATAATTTAGAATCAAAGATCTGTTATCATATGCAATCAAAGTTTGTTTGAATTCATTGCTATTTCTATTTATTAATGATAGATTTTAAAGTTAAATCCGACCCAACAATAAAAAAACTCATACAATCAAATCCGAAAAGATCTCAATTATCAATCACATTAATAATTGTAAATTTGATTTTATTTCATATATTTCAACTCCAACTACAAACTGTGTACCATCATGCATCTACAGATGGAAGAACACCACATGTCAACCATTAGTAAAGGATTGTATACACTAGAAAGTCTCATTTATGACATAAATATTATGTCTACCAGACTGCCCTATTCATGATGGCCCACGAAACATTTTATGTCTGCATACAAAATGAATAGACTCTCAGGATAAATATTATGTCTACCAGACTAACCTATTCATGATGGCCCACGAAACACTTTATGTCTGCATACAAAATGAATTGACTCTCAGGGGTACGGCCTGTAAATAGGTGGCCGTTGATTAATACGGAGCAAAACGAATAATATCAGATGAAAACATAATAATGGCTAAGTAATCTTAAGACAGAGGGCCTCTTCATTTGCAAGGCTTGAGCATGCACTTAGCCTTCACCTTACCCCCTAATCCCATATTAGCTTTCTTGAAGGAGAGAGCCTGTTTCAGAACAGACTGCGCCGATCCAAAGTGCAGTGACCAGTACATATGCATTCCAACGCTCACACTGTTGTACTGAAAGTTCAATGTAGTGTAGGAGTTCAGAAGCGATGCTGTTCCTTCTCTCAGTAATGTTCTATACACATCTCCCCGCCCCATCAAGCCTTGCCAGAGCGTCATATTGGGTCCGTACCTTTTGCCCGCATCCTCTCCGAACACATTGCTCACCCTGCTGTCCGGGCTCACAATTTTCCAATGGCAGTTGTATTCTCTCTTCGCCCAGATACTGCATTCATCAATTCACTACATCCCGTTAGATTCCCACTTCATGAAACTGAAATTAAGGTAATACAAATGAAATCTTGAAACTTACTCATAAGTGCAAGCAGATGGCTCCAGAAATGGTAGGGGAGGCAGAGCAATGACCGGAGGAGGGGGGAAGATTGCAGGTGGCGGATGGAGAGCTGCAGGTGGCGGAAGGAGGGCTGCAGGTGGCGGTGATGGCGGCGGATGGAGGGCTACTGGTGGCGGAAGGAGGGCTGCTGGTGGAGGAGGAGTAAAGATGACTGAGGGAGGACGAGGACGAGGGGTTTTGACGCATAAAGACATAGTCTTGGCCGGGTAAAAGAATAGAGAATCCACTGTATATAACTCCATGCCGAAGAAGCTGAAGGTCAGGCTGAGAGACTTTGCAGGGCTGCCCACTATATTGCACTGGGAATCTGAGGGGCTCTGTGTAGCTAGGACCGTACATGCAGACAGATCTGGCGTACCATCCAATTTCATCATGAAGTTTCCGATGAAATTGGTGGTGGCAGTTGTTACTACCTGCCCTGCACACTGTAGTTCCACCTTTGCCCCTGCAATTCAATCCATGTTCAACATTTACTTCACTTCATATGTTCGTGTGGGTCAAAAAAATTTGAAAAAGGAAAGCAAGTGTTAACTCTTACCAATAATGGGGACATCAAAGAGAGAAAGGTGACCATCTCGACACTGGTCACAGAAGACGCTACCAGTAACTGTGGCCAGTGCTTCTGCTTGCCCTACCATGGCAAGCACAGCGAGAAGCACGCCTGCAACACTGAGCTGCAATATTCTACACCTGACCATAGCTTTGCTTACTGCCATTTTAGTCTCACTTTCCTTTTCTCTGCTTCACTGTCATGATTCTCTTTGCCTCCCTGCTGTGTATTTAAGAGATACAATGTGTGTCATTAAGAGACCTGAAGGAGAGCAGATAGGTTATACTCTTTATGCAGCCCATCTAACTAAGTTATGACATAGCGTGTTTTCAAAGAGATGTACTCTCTGCATTTAAGAACAACCAACTTTCAGAAGAAATTCAAATGCTCCCATAAATGATCAGAAAGAAAGACCCACATGAAGGAAGCGGCAGGCGGGGTACACAAATTGTTTTCAAGGAATACCTGCTTAGAAATTGTCTTGTTGTAGAGGATAATGTGAACAAGGTAATTGTCTGCAAGAAACGTTTGGTAGGGACGATGGCTGAGGATCTGCCGAAGGAACGCACGTTTTCCAACGGTTTTCTCTATTTAATATTTTGAGCCGGTGGTATTATTTAGTATTTATTCTGTGGGTCTTCTTCCTTTCTTTATTAGGGAAGTTATTTATGTCATGAATTACATATGATTATAGATTATAGGAAATGATTCAATTTCAAATTAATGTATGTTATTCTATGTTGTTAGTTTTAATTGGTTGAGAATGACCATATGTTCTATGGAGTTGTTAAAACAATAAAAACAGCTCATACTATATATTTAAGTGGGATTCAAATTTGTTTAGTTCAATCGTAGAGTGAGTAGGAAGAATAGTGGAAGTTTATGTCATCTATTAAAGTTCAAATTTTATAGAAGTGTGATTAGATTAGATTTGTTCCCTAATTACTTTCACATACTAGATTTCTAGATTCCCATACTCATAACACTTAACTAAAAAATGACTTTTAATTTGGATATCATCAATTGCTATTGTATTATTAATATTAAATAGGTAATAATATTAAGTCATAAAAATTTAAGTACACTTATTTTGATTTTTTTTAAATATTACTTTAAAAAAATTGTTTACTATAAATATTTTTAGTTTATTAAATTAATCTTTACAAATTACTTGTTTACATTGACAACCTTCTTAATTTAAATGATTAAAATGATTAAAACTAAGAAAAACGTACCAAAAACCATCAAAATTTAGTTTTCAAGAAAAATCATAGTTTTAATGTTAGAATTCATATGTTAAAGCGGTAGAATTGTGAAACAAGTACAAAACCATGAGCCACAGGATCAAACAACAAACAAATACACCTTCCATGCAAGAGATCTGCAAACAATATATGCAATATTCCTCAACAAGAAAAGCTAAGAAGCAAGAGACTCTCAAGAAGATATGATAGCTCTGAGATAATTACAATGAGGGTTGAGTGCTTATAAGAGCAAAACCCTAAATGAGAAAGGGATCAAATCATGACAAGTGTCAACATCACATGAGATGGGACAGAATGATCTAGTATTAGCTCAACTATTAAAGCATAAAAAAACTCTTAAGTTTAGCTTACGTGCATGAGAATAAATTAGACGAATAATCAATTAAATATTATTTAATTATTAGCTAATCATGATTACTCTAACATAAAGTGTTATAAATATTTTATGTGTATGATAACATTAACATATGTTTTAAAATTATGTTTGAAGCTTTTAAATATAGATTTAAATATAGAGTTGTGAAGTGCATTTTTAACTTTGATAATAATTGATTTATTATAAGGATAATAAAGGTAAACAAATGTGAAAATTGTAGATTTTGGTTTTTCATAGTGCTTAATATGCCAAGAAGGTAAGTATCTTGGAGAACATAGGGAAGGTTGAAAAGGGATGATATATTAAGAGAGTAGAGGAAGGTACTTAATGAAAGGGAGAAGAAAAAGGATTTAGTGAAAATTGAATAAATAAGTGAAAGCAATAAAATAAATTAAAGGTTTACAAAACAACATGCAAAGTGATAAAGATAAGTTTCAAACAATGGTAAATAAATTAATATGGAGAAATTTCAAAAGATGTAAAATGAAAAGGTGGAAAACTAATAGACAAAATGACTAGAGGCTAGAAAGGATAAGAAATAAAAAAAATTGTTAAAAGAAATAAAGAAAAAATTAAAACAAAACTTAAAAATAAAAAATATCGTCTTAAAGGGACATTAAAAGGAGAGAGTGAGAGCTAAACCTAAAAGATGATAAGTGAAAGAATAGAGTAATAGGAGGGAGAAGTGTGAAAAGTAAGAAACAAAAGAAATGGGGAAAAGAAAAGGAAATTCTATAGTGAGATAAAGGTAATGCTCTTAATGTTTACAAAAGGCTAAAATTGATTCATGTGATTATAAAATTATAATAAAAATTAAGGAATAGGAAGTGCAAACACAATTCCAACAAATTGAAAATAGAACAAAAATAAGCACTAAAGAGAAAGTACATATAAAAGTAAATCACATCATTTAATGTGTCACAAGTCTCATTATATCTATAAGCTTATAATGAAGTTTCTTCCTACTCAATCTATAAGAGGAAACAAGGTGGACAAAAGAAACAAATCTTGAAGTATGGAACTATTGATCCTAGTTTCTATGGAATGACTAATTTTACTTATACATGAAGTTCTACAAGAGTAAACAATCTTATTAACACCAAAGTTCTAAAGGGGGATTATAATCTTTGGAGGATTCAGTCAATCTTCTTATTTTGTTGTGTGGTTTAAAAGGCATGATGATACCTTTTATTTTGAGGATTTTAGATTATTGAATAAGCCTTTAATAGGGGAGGAAAAGGGCAATTTGGAGGGTTATCTATATTATGATAGTTAATAAGATAATATTTTATCTTGTTTAATAGTTTTGGAGATTTATTTATGATTGTAACTATTTCTACTAAACATAGTGGATAAATCATGTGCAATGTCTTGATCAATTGATATAATCCTCATCACAAATTTTAAAGGCTCAGATAACAACAATTTTGAAGGCTTAATTTTTAGATAGAGTGATGATTAAAAAATACAAATAAATAAATTTTTATATTTTTTATATTTTCTTCATTTATTTTGTTTTCACCATATGTATGTGTAGATACACAAAATTGTCTTAGCCTACGAGTAATCTTTTAACACTAATTATCATCCTTTCCTAATGATTAAATGTTCTTTAATTTTTTAAATTTTTAATTATTATAATTCATTCTTATTCTACTATTAATTAAATGACTTTACATGTTGTTCAATTAATTCACTTTATCATTAATCTTCCTAATTAATTAAATAAATCTTATTTAATTAATTTTGTCTTTAGCTCCTATTTATCTCCATGATTAATTAAATAAGTTTTATTTATTTAATTATGTCTTTAATTATCTTATTCATCTAAATTAATTAAATAATTATTATTAGCTATTTAATTAACATCCACCCACTTTCTAAATTAAACTACATTAATTTTTTAATTATCCACTTTTTCACTTTCAAAATTAAAATATTTTTAATTATTTAATTTCCCTATTTTTTTCAACATTATCCATTCCTCAACAATAAATAAAATTAATTATTTTATTTATCAAATTCTCACTTGCACATTCCTTTAATAATTTATTTATTTGATTAATTATTAAACTCACACATTTCCACCTTATTCTTAATGAACACTCTCTTCCACTCTACTAACTAATCAATTTAATTTGTTTCCTTAATCAAATCAATTCACTCCCACTCAATATGAGTTAACAAAGCAATCAATTCTGTATGCAAATAGTTAACTGAAATCATGTAGCCAGTTATAGTCAGTCAACTCATTAATCAATTCCTCTCAAGGATTCCTTACCCTTGATCTTTTCAATTCTATTTTCAATCTTGATCATCCATCCAAATCAAACTTTTCTATAAAATCGGCCCTCATTCCTCTTTGAAGGCTAACCATGAATCTTCAATATTTTGCATCCTTTATCAATATTCAATATTTGGAACTTGAAGCAATATAGTGCACACAAATTTTGAGAGCAAGAACAAAATGGAGAAGAGCCATGGTGGTCATTCAAGGATAACATAGAAAGGAAGGTATTATTGTATTGATTTATTGTCTTTTGTGTTGTATTGTTCTTTATTGTTTGATTAAATTGAGAATTACATTAGATTATAGTAGTTAGTGGTTACTGGGTAAAAGCACAAAATGGCCTAATCCAATTTTTAAACTTGAATCACTAAAAAGTGGTATATATGTTTTGAATTGAGAATTACATTAGATTATAATAGTTAGTGGTTACTGGGTAAAAACACAAAGCTGTGTCACACCTTTGTGTGTCACACTTTATAAAGGAAATGCCCTGATCCAATTTTTAAACTCGAATCACTAAAAAGTGGCATATATGTTTTGAATTTTGAAATGATGTAATGTTTGTATTTAAAAAAAAAAAATTATAAAAATATTTTAAACTAGTTTTTTAATAAATGAAGTTACATGGGATGTCAAACTTTTTATAGTAGATTTTATTATTTTTCTTTCAAAAATTTTGTGTGTATTTATAACTTGAAATTATTGATTTTTAGTTAGAAATACTTAAATTCAGTTGTGCCGATAAATTGGTTGAAAGTGTGACACAGCTTTGTGCTTTTACCCTACTATTCTAGATTCTTGTTCTGATTTATTTTATTTTATTTTATTCAATTTCTCATTTTATTTTATTTATTTATTTATTTTATTTCATTTTGATACTTTCTTACTCCTTTTACAAACTCCCCCTTTTCAATTCCCTCCGCATCTCTTAAGATACTCAAACCTTCTTGGCATCTCGAGGATTATAAGAAAACCAAAATCTATAATTTTGACATTTATTTACCTTTATCATTTTATAATATTAATTTAAAAATTATTACACAATTTTATTCAAAGTTTCACACATAATTGCAATGGATTATGAAAACCCATGTTTTCTAAGCACATGTCAAAGTTTAAATAATTTTTCATGATTGAAGATATTAAATATTTAATTAGTATCAATTTGATGTATACATATAATCAATTTTTGGGTTATAAATAGAGAACTAAGGAATATATATTCTATCAAATTCATCAAATATTTGAATTTAATCTTATCTTTTATAATGTGGGGTTATTGTATTCACTAAAAATTAATTTGTGGTGGTTTATTTATGAGTAAAATAAATAAATTAAGACATTTATATTATATGATCTTTTTTTACAACATTTATAAAAGGGTATTTAAAATATTAAGAGATTTTTTTTATTTTTTTAGTATATTTATGTGTTATCATATGATTACTACTTTATATTGTAATTTGTTCTAAGAAATATCTTTTATTCAAATACTAATTTTTAACAATTTTAATGGATTTTTTTAATGTCGAATATTCTTATAAATATTAGATCTAAGTCCTCTCCCCTAATTGAAATGTGTATATCACTACATTAACTATATATCTAAAATGAACTTAATTTCTATAAGAAAGAAATAATGTATTTGACACTTTTACATATATATATATATTATTACACTTTTGATATACAAAGTAAGTCCTCTCTATAATCCATTAAAATTCCATTCTATACCATTCTAGCCTACATCCCAAGGTCATTTGTTACTCTAGACTAAATAGAGTGGCATATCTTATATCATAGAGTAAGTTGCATGGCATAACTTAGCCCACCACCTTCAAAATTTAATATTTTATTTTGAAGACAATTTTTTTAAATGAATTATGATGTCAATTTATATAGGAAAAAAAAAAAAATTGTGTGATTATGTACATGTATTTAAGAACATTTTTTATGTTATTAGAATTAATTAAAAAATTGAAAACCATAAGATGACACAAATAACTCTAATTCACACTAGAAATATACACTACACCATTTCATCAATTCATTAAGTACATCAGACTCTACATTTCATTTTTTTCCTTAAATATTGAAACAAATCAAAGATCCTCCTCTTTCAAACCCCGCCATATTTCTAAATACAACATTAAAAACAAATCCAAAAGATAAAAGACACCATAGAAATTATTATAGTATAGAACCGCACCATACCACCAAAATTTATCTACACAAGACAACCTAATCTGCAACACTGAATTTTTATGTACATAATTTTCTCAACTCCATTAAAAATTACAATAGCAGAGAAGAAGGCCACACCACCAAAACTAATCCACACAGATGAGTCGAGTCTAAAACACTAGATTTTCTGGTATTGAGTTTTCTCAACTCTTCATTGCATACTCATATCCAGTTTCAATTTTTTATTGTTTATCTGAACATACTTTTTTTAAACTGCTTCTCATTTTAATGATAGATCATAAAATATGATCCAAAACATTGATGTAAAAATGAACACACAATTACAATCCAAAAATCTCAATACTATCAGAATGAGAATGATAATAACTGTAAACATAAAAATTTTGAATGAACAGTCAGTCAATCTACTGCAAAATCAACTATTTCTTGAAAAAAACAGACAAACAACTAATCTTTGTTTAATTATTCCAATAAATATGTTTCCTTACGAAGTTTGACTTACCATTGAAGTAGGAATTTTGATCTGGATTATGTGAGTAATGATATCTGACGAGTACAGCGCAGGTACAGTTGGATTGTCTTCTTTCACACTTTCGACTGTGACTTAAGACAATCTCATCTGCACCGAAATAATCTCATCTTGTTCCCCGTTGGCCCATCTTCCAGAACTTTGCTTTTATTACACCCCCATATGCACCGAAATAATCTCATCTGTCCAATTTATTGAGGAGATTGATTTTAATATACTCTACCGTACAAAGCAGTTTCTGGGAAGGAAAGGAAAGGAAACGTTCTTTTATAGTCCATGATATTAGGGAATCTGTTTTTGGATCTACAGAGTATATGGGACTCCTCGTACTCCCAATATGAAGGATGCACCTAACGAGGTGTACATACCTTACCCCTGCAAGATTTGAATTTGTGTATTATGTTAATGTGTTATAAGACATAGACGGCTCAATTAGTTTTAATGAAAATTTTGGATTAACAAGATAAGTAGGTTTTTATTATATTTAACTTTTTTTTTCAAATAAAATTTAATTTCATATTTTATTAAATTTATTAATGTGTTGATTTTAAAATTTTTAAATATTTAAGAGGTATTTCACTTCGTAAGGTATCATTTTGCAATGGTAAAATTTCTATATTCATATAAGTTCTTATTTATTTTTAAGTGTATTTTGATGGAATGTCTTAATATGATTATAAACTAATAGTAATAGGTAATATATTTTTGTGATAAGTTTGGTTCATTGCTTGATCCTTATCCATATTCACTTATATGTATTTTTATATATTTGACTTTGTCCTAACTCTATTCACATATATTTTTCAGTTTGAAAAGCTTCAAGTCCTTGTTAAATGGTCATCTAATCATCCTCTTTAGGTGATCTACTCAAATTGAGGGGAGGAATTCATCAACAATGAGTTCTATGTGTATCTACAAGAAATATTTGAAGAAAAATAGAGAAATGGAGAGTAATTGAGATAGTAAGAATGAGAGATAAGAAAGAGAAATAAAAGAAATGGAAAGGGAAATAAATAAATATCAAGAGAGAGAAAAGGAAAATTGAAAATGAAAAGAAATAAATAAAGATAGATGCAAATAAATATGTAAATATCTAGAGACAGAGAAAGAGAACGAGCTTGTGTGTGAGAGAGAACAACAAATATTAAAAATGAGAGAGATAGAGAGAGAGAGAGAGAGAGAGAGAGAGAGAGAGAGAGAGAGAGAAATGTAGGTAGAAGAAGAGAATGAAATATCAAGGAAATAGAGATGGGAAAGGGGAAAATAAAGAGAGATGAGGAAAGAAATAATAAAAGAATGGAAAGAGAAAGGGGGATATAAAAGAGAAAGAGAAAGAGAGTGCAATAGATAAAGTGGATGAAAATGAGAGAAGTCATTAATTACAAAGAGAAAAAAGAACATAAATAGAGAAAGTGAAAGAAAGAGATGGTGAAAAGGGAAATAAAAATTAAAGAGAAAAAGATATATATATATATATATATATAATAGGAGAGAGAGAAATAATGATAGAAAAAGTGATTCATGGGGTAGATGGAGTTAATAGGAAATAAAATTCTCAATGTAACCCCATCTCAAGGATGGTATAAAATTAACTTCAATGGGGCCTCAAGGGGAAACCCAAGTCAATTACGAGTAGGTTGTATCATCAAGACCATAATAAAAAATTGATCAAAGTTATAAAAAAAACTAAATCCTAGCATCAATAATGAGAACATGCCACAAGCCCTCCTCATAGGGCTCCAAATATCTAATTTTTTATTTTTATTTTTAAAAAGGTGAACACCATAGAAGATTTTATGTTTATTCTAAATTCTATTAGGAGAATGTCACCAAATTAGAATTTAAATACATTTTAGAAGTTTGTTTGCCTCTCATTGAATCTCTAACTACTTTCATAGTCAAACATGTAATTTAGGGAAGCGAATGGTGATGTGGATATGTTGGAAAAAATTATAGTTGATCTAAAGGTTTATTTCATCAAAGATGAATTCCCACACATTTCGCCAAAAATAGCTCCAAACATTATTTTTTCCACCCCTAGTGCAAGTTGCAATATGCCATCATTTGAAGTTGGTGTGGCTACAAAAGGCACAAGTGAAGCTAGAAGGCAATACCAATAAGAGTAAATGCCTATATGAAACATAATGAAGAAGAATGTGATAGTTTCGTGCACAATAAGGTTAAAACATGATGGTCATTCCCTTCTAGGTAGAGTTGGAGAGAAAACAATATGGATACAACAATGCATTTGATAGGAAAGTGGAAAATAGATTTTATTAGGAATATTTTTATCTCAATCTTAGAAATATATTTAATTAAAATGTGGTAATAATGTTGCATGTCATTTAGGTCACTTTAGGGAAACTATTTCTAAGAACAATTCACCACTACAAGGTTAACATCAATATTGCATCAATGTTTGTTGTTATTTTCCTTGAAGTTGGATGATTTAAGGAAGTAATTAGGATTGTTTCATAATACATAATGAAACTAGGGTGGTGGGGGGGAGAGGGCTCAAAGCTTTATTAGATGATGTAGTAACAATATTTGGCTTTCACCCAAATATGGTTGTATGACCAACTATTGACTCTTTAGTTGGTCCATGGATCTTATGGTTTCTACAGTGGGTTATAATCTCTAAAAAAACTAGGCCTAATGGGGGATATAATTCTTAAATAATCCAATAGCAGGAAGACCTTCGTAGGGAATTGGTTGGTCCTTTACTTTCAAAGCTAGAAAGAAAAATGGTTGTAAAATAGAATGTATAAATATGTTTAAATTATGATAATATGCAAAGGGTGTATATAAATCCAAGATAATATAAATATAATATATATAAGTTATAGCTACAAATATCCATGTGGTAATTGTAGACTAGCAACCTAAGGGGTTTTGGAAAGCCCTTCAAGATTGATCAACCATATCTTGTAATCCTTTTTATGAAGTTATAATATGCTGATACGGCCCCAGGCCACAACCACCCATAAATAGGAACGGCAGAAAAACAGAGAACAAAAGACTAAAAACAGACAGAGAAAAAAGAAAAGAAAAACAAGAGAGATAAATAAAGAAGAGAAAAAGATCTAGAAAAGGAGAAAGAGAATAAATAGAGAAAATAAACATAAAGAGAAAATATAGAAGGCAACAAAAATAAAGGGAAAGGAGGAAAGTGGTAAACATAAAGAGAAGAAGAGAAGAAGGGATGATATTTAGATAAATATTGATATAATGAAATAAACAAAAATATATAGAGAGAAAAAGAGAGAAAAATTATAGAAAAGGGTAGAGAAATGAAAGATAAGAAATTATGATGATAAAGAGAAAAAATTAAAGAAATATAAAATAGGTAGAAAGCTAATAGAAGAAAGAGAAATAAAGAAAATCAATGAAAGAGAAAAAGAGATAAAAAGAGAGAAGAGAAAGAAACAAAGATTTAAAAAGAAAAAGAAAAGGAGGAGATAATAAAAGAAATATTAAGAAAAAACAGATAAAATGAAACATAGAAAAAGGTGAAACCTTAGATATTTCACTTTAGGGTTTAAGCACTTTTCCTAAATGTTTCATTAAAGATTTGAAGGTGGCGGGGGTTTGATTGGATCTAGACAAGTATATGATTGACTTACAACCTAAAAGGTGAGTCAACCACCCTTAACCAAATTTGGAAATGTCCCAAGGATGAAATGTAATGATTCAACTAGTCTAATGATACAAATTACTATTCTAATGAAAATACAGAAGATATGATAAGTCACAAACAAAATCATATAGTAGAAACAAAAAGGATAGGATACTATGCACTTGTGATTCAAATATGGAGTTGAAAACTAAGGACATAGGCACCCTAGGCGTCACTGTCTTGGTAGGGAAAACTCATATCTATTTTCCTAGTCCTCTAGAGTCGGATTAGGGCTTTTGTTTCTTGTTTGCAAACTTGTCAGATCGCTATCAAATAATTCTATAACTAAGTTTTTGTAAGTTGTCAAGGTGTAGGGTTTCTATTGCAACAATGAATAATAGATCTTCAATCTTCCTTCAATCTTATTCAAATTTTAAACCTACAAATTCAAAGAGAGAAAGGCTATGCCATTTATGGGATTTCCTTAGTCAAACCCTATGTTAGTGTTTCCACTTCCAAAATGGCAATGGTAATAGTAAAGTGATAAATGAAAGGAGGGAATGATGAATCATAAACTATTGCAACTCACCACCCTTTAATGGCTTCCTTGAAGGATTGAAGCCATACACATCTCCTCAAGATCTTGATCTTGCATGCTTGATTTGCTTGAATGGCTTGAATTGCTTGGAGACCTACAAGGGTTAGCCTTCACAAACAATATGAAAACATAAACATGCAAAAACTCACATACATTTTGACATGATGTTGGATCTTGAATAGATGCAATAAATATCTAATGGTTGCTCTTGACTTGTTGGATAATTCTCTTGCTAATAATTCTTTCCCTTGA
>VDFB02028809.1:0-19717 GCA_007258455.2 Sequoia sempervirens
TTTTTTCATAGTGTTGATTGGCACAAACTCGTTTTTCATGCAAAACTTATATTTTCTTTTAATATCATGTTTTTTTTCCCTTTTAGAACTTTAAATTCCCTTGGCAAAGTGTTTGGGAATTTCTTATTCCTAGTCAAATTTTGAGAGAGGTTTTGAAACCAAGGTAAAATATTTGACAACTAGATGAAGTTCTTAACTAATACAAGAAATTCAAACTTAGTTTTATGTTCCCCCAAAACCTCCACTTAAGTTTTGAGTTCTTCCAACACATGGTTCTAAACCCTTTCAATATCAATTTACATTTTGAAACCTAAAGTTAGAGTTATTTTCTTCAAAATTTGTTGTAGATTTCAAATCAACTAAAATGAATTGACAAACACTATGTCAAAAAAATCATGAGTTTTGATAGTTGATTAAATGCCCAATCAAGTTTTTGAAACATAATGAAAAATGCACACATGTTTGTTGGTAATCCAAGATAAATTGTAATCAAGGTTGAGTCATAGTCTACATTGACCACTTCTATTTGAACTAGTAAACTACTTATAGAGAAATGATGCACAAATAGATGTTGTATCTAGATGTTTCACACTTAACTTCCACATCATAGTTGAGCCCATTCTCCCACAATTATTTTGATGCATTTGAATTTTCCATGTCATGATGTATAAGAATCTATGATATGCTTTCCAATGAAAACTATGGAACTTTTGATTTTTAATCAGGTGGAGATCACATTCTTATAACATTTATGTGCAACTAATTCATCCATAAGGTGTAAAGTAATAAAAAGAATAACGGATTATAAAAAGATGATGACATTAATAATGCTCATAGGGGTAACCTTTCTTGACTTTTTTATATATTATAAATAATTTAATTATATGTTATAAGTATTGTAGCTAGGTTATTGGGGAATATGGTTGTGTGACATAATTCACATATATTTTAAATCTCTATTTAATAGATGTTATACCTCTTATTCTATTGAGAGATTTTTAATAATTTTGCATATTGGTGTACTAGAATGCAAACCCTAATAAAATCTAAATATTTGTGGGATACAATTGTACAACAATGGTATGTAGAACTAGTTCATATATAAATTTATTTAATGCATAAATGTTCAACAAAAAAAAGGAGTATAAAGAAAATGTAAAGAACAACAATGAAACCTTATTTTTTATTCAAGGTGCAATTGATCAAGATACTTTTCTTAGGATGAGTGGTGATATTCATTCTAAGAAAACATGAAAAATACTCAATAATGCATATCAAGGTGCACAAAAGGAAAAATTGCAAACAATGAGGAAGAGTTTTGAAAATGTAAAAATGACTATTAGTAAAAAATGTGAATGATTTTTCTAACAAAGTAGAAGGTCTAGGAAGTGAATTAAATATTTTAGGAGAATATGTGGATGGAGAGAATTTCATCAAGAAAACTATAAGGAGCTTGATTCCTAAATTTTATGGTGTGGTCTTTGTAATTGAGATTTCTAAGGATCTCAAAATTGTGCAAATAGATGAACTAAGTGGAATTTTGTTAAGTGCTAAAGAAATAATGAAAATTAAATAAGAAATATTTGAGTAAGAGTTTTTTCAAAAGAAAATATTCGAGGAAAAATAAACAAATTCTTCGAGAATCATAATAAAGATGACTGTAGTTTCATAAAAATAAATACAAAGTTAAATCTATCAATTTTAGAGGAAGAGGTAATAATGTCAAAGGAAGAAGTAGAAACTTTAAAGGGAAAGGAAGAGGTAAAATAATGTGGGATACAATAATAAAACAAATATCTGATCTTATTTCATTGCAATAAGTTTGGAGACTACACCCCCGCAGCTGCCAAGCAGATGGCTTCGGGTTTGGTGTCATTGGAGGGTACGTGGATGACGAAATATGCTTGGTTGGCATGGTTAGGACGATTGGTGGTGATTGGAATTTATGAAATGCTACTATTGATAGAAGGGGATTTGTTTGATAGTTTCAACTTTTAATGGTCTGTCTGAAGGACATCTTTGAAGAATGCTATGGAACAGTGGTGGTAGTGTTGATGGGATGGCCAAACAGTTTGTGGGTGGTGTGCTCTTATTTTAAATGGTTGGTGTGTCTCATTTCCACCATCAAAGATGATGGAAACTCCGGTGCACCTTCAGTCTTCAAGGAAGTTGTGGGCATTCTTTGGGAAAATCAGTTATGGTTGTTTGAAATCGATGTTCAAGGTTTGGGATGAGCTGGTGTTGGGGGCTGTTGAACTATTATTGGGGGAGGAGTTTATGATAATGATGGAGTGTTGGAGGATGAATGCAGACATTGCGGCCCACTTCCTCGCCGCGCTTTTAGATTTAGAGGTTCCAAAAGCAATGGTTCTGTTGATTGTTCAAAAATTGGTGTGGGAGAATCTGTTGGATGGTGCCATGGACATGGTGATTGAAGCGGAGTTGGGTGTAGGGCTACCTCGACCTAGAGAATTGCATCATGCTTTCATTCCAAGAGTGCGAGTAAAGCGCTACCCGCTCCTTTTGCATATAAAGGGAGAAGCTTTGGAGAGTCATCAAGCGCAGGTGCAGTGTGGCTTAATTTTCCTAAAGCATTATTTGTACCTAGAGCCGTCGGGTGGCGTGGACTGGCATAGGCTCTTTCATGAATTTATACTTGCTGATGGAGTCATGTCGGTAGGTTAAGTGTCGATGGTGGGTTGGGTTTAGTTTTGAGTCGTCTTCATTTTTTGCAGGGGTGGTGGTGCGCGATATGTCTTGTTGGTCCTTTTGGCAGGGGTGTTGATGTGCAGTTTGGTGTTTGGTTGGGGGTGGTTTGGGTGATGGGAATGTCTTTTTGTCGAAGGCATAGATACAAGTCTGGGGTGTTCGGTGGGTGGTTCTGGTTCAGGGTTTCTGTGTCATGGCATGAAGGTAGAACGATCAATGTAAAATCATTTAAATATATATATATATATATATATATATATATAAAGGTTTGGAGACTACACATCATAGTGTTGGGTAAACAAGGTGAAACAAAATAAAAAATGGTCATAGTACTATTGAAGATAAACAAATATGTTCATTTCCTGCTTCAATACAAATTTCAAAAAATAGTTTATGGTACATTGATTCTAGATGTTCCTCACATATGACATCTAGTGAGAATTCATTTTTCAATTCTGTTGAAAATCATTGGAGTATAGTGGTACTAAGAGATAATTAGTATATCATGGGAGAAAAGATAAGGGCCCTATTGTAGTTATAACAAAAAATGGTGAAGTAAAACATATCAATGAAATACTATTGGTTTCATCACTAAAAATGAATTTGTTTTCTTTTGGAAAAATGTTAGAAAAAAATTATCATGTGACTTTTGATAAGAATGAGTGCATAATAAGAGACAAGTTAAAATGAATGCATTTGTTGTAAGATTGTTGTAAGAGAAAATATGATAGGTGGTATAATTGTTCATCTTCATTCCACTAATGGAAACCAAGAACTTTATGGTCTAGAAAAATGAATGAAAGTAAAATTTGACACCAAAGATATGGACACCTCAGTTTTAATGTGTTGATTTTATATAAGAGATTAAAATTAGTTGAAGGTCTACCTTTCATTGAAAATAGAAAAGAAGTGTTTGGATAATCTATTGTTAGAAAATAACATAGCTTTATCTTTCCAATCAAGTAAATTTAGTAGAGCCACGCAGCATCATGAGATAATTCACATGAATTTATGTGGTCCTATGGAAACACGTTATTTGAATAAATCTATGTAATTTCTAGTGTTCATTGATGATTACTAAAGAATAAATTGGGTCTATTTTTTGGATACACAATTAGAAGTGTTTCAAAAATTTGTAGAATTCAAGAGGTTGGTTGAAAAAAAGTGGTAAGTACATCAAAGTGATAAATTTAGATAATGGAAATGGGTATATGCACCAAGTTGTGACACAAAAAAGGGTCTTAAAATGTCACATTCTTTTTTAAAAAATCAACAAGGTCTAATATTCATGAGAAAATGAAGATAGTTATGCTCAAAATTTGATGATGCAACAAAAACAAGAGTTGTAGTGCTCCAAATCTTCTTTCTGAACTAATATTTTTATTAAAATAGTGAAGATTAAGGGTTTGAAAAAGGGGGAGCACGCAAAGTGGTCCTTTTTTGATAAAAAATAGCATAGCATATGTTGTTCTCTCCCTAAAATGTTAACTTTTTTTTTAGAATTTCAAAAATTGCTTCAGTGAGAAAATAAATAACACCACATGTGTAGTGTAGAAAAATATACTCCTTTACATTTTCACATTATGTTTGGTTCCCCTTAATAAATTGTACTCAATTGAGCTTCTAATTTCCTAAATTATGCATTCCTAAGCCTTATTATTCCCATTTTCTGAAAGGGAAACCAACATTAAACAAATGCTAACATTATTTTAAACACCTTAGAAAATATGTGTCCTAGATTTAGGTCCCAGGAACCATTCACCCAAGGGTTAACATGGGTCCTCCTTAAGTCCTAGATCCCAATTTAAAATATTTTTTTAGTGGAATTTTAATGATTCAAATTCAAGTTTCAAATGTTGGCTTATGGAATCTATTTTTTGAGAAATTAGATAAACACCTATAAATACATAGTTATTTTATCAATTCAAAACATCTAGCATTAAGGAAACTTTCACAAGAGAAAATATTATTGTCAAGAGCATTGAAGAGTAAGTTTATCAAGCATCTACAACAATAATTAAGATCATATCATCATGTCAAATTTTATGCATCTTTATGTCATTTTTTGGAGCTAACATTTTAATGTAGGTTTCAAGCATTCAAGCATCAAATCAAGTGTCAAATAAAGAATCCAATCAAGCCATTTCATGCAAGATCTAATCCTTGGAGTGATGTGTTAGACTTTAGTCCTCTAAGGGCAGCCATTAAGGGTTTGGTTGAATTTGTGACATATTTTTTCATTTATCAATCCTTGTCATTTATCATTATCTTTCATTATCAAAGTTTAATTACCAAAATGGGGTTTGACCAAGGAAAACCCCTATTTACAAAAAACAACTTTTTTACCTCTCTTTGAGTGTGCAGATTTGCAAGTGAAGAAGGATTGAAGATTGGATCAAAAGTGCAATTTCACAAATTTTTCAAAGTTGTCAACAAAGTTGTCAAGCCATGAAAACTCATTTGTAGAATTTAGTTCCAAATTTCTGATAGTGGAATTTAGAGGAATTGGGAGTGTAGATCCAGTATCAGAGGACTATGAAATTAGATTTTGGAACACTTCTTAGAGACCCATTTTCCCTAGGGCGAATCTGTCCCAATAGGACACCCGATAACCACTTTTAGTGATAGGTGCATATCAGTTTCTCCTTCTCAAATTTACTAGAATATTGTAGTTTCAGTTTGTATTATCCTTTAAATCTACATTTCAAGTTTTAAATTGCATAATTGAGTTCATTGGGCATTTTATTTTCATCTCTCCAAAGTGCATTTCAGTCATATTTGTCATTTTATGTCATAAAGGAAACAATAGATTCTTCCCAATAGGGTTGACTCACCTTAAGGTTGAAAGTCAATCCTACCTTTGGGAGATCTCAATTTCTAATTAAAATAGAGAAGGTGTAAGTGTTTTTAAACCATCAAAAAGTCACATCCACAACACTTACCTTTTTCTATGTTTTATTTTGGTGAACTGGACATTCTTACACTATAAAATTTATGATTTGGTAGTCTTTTCAAACCCTAGATCTAGATTTTTCATTGCATTAGTTTTTTTTTCATTTTATTTAGGGTTTCAATATTGCATTTTTCATGTTAAAATTTCCTTTTTCATCGCTTAAATTGACAAAAATCTAAAAACATTGCATAAATCTTACATACATCTTGCATGTTTGTTGTATTAAGAATGTTTTTCAATCATTTAGATCAAAATTTTAGTTAAATTTGCATTCAAAAAGTTGTCATTTTGTTCACTTTTTGTCATTAGTTACATTTTCATTTAGACATCAAAATCTAGAAAAAATTGTCACAGTAATCATAGTTTGCAACTTGAAATAGAGAACACAACTAGTAGACTAAAAACTCAAATCTCAAATTTTAAAACCTCTATGCAGGACCCATTTTACCTTGGGTGAATATGTCCCTACAAAGGTGCATTGACATACTTTGCATGCATTAATGTCTCTTTTTAACTTCTTGTTTGTGGTTGTAGAACCATTAAAAAATGTATCGTCGACATTGTGCATCCGCTCTTGACCACTAACATCATTTCATCATGAATCATCCTTTGGTCTTACCATTTAATCAAATACTTTATCTAATTAAATTCATCAATATTTCTCTCTTAATTGAATAAATCAGTTATCCAATTAAATCAGTCTCTTCTCGATAATTAAATCAACCTGTCTGATCTAACTATCCCCATTTAATTAAATAGTCATTTTTATTTAATTAAATCTCTTATAGTCTATCTATTAAATTAAATAAATTAAAACCTTATTTAGTTTAATCTAACAATCATCCCTTTTAATTAAATAAATCAAAATCTTTATTTAATTAATCTCTTATCACATTCCTCTCATATTTGATTTAAATAAATCCACAAATTTAAGTCAAATAGGTCACATCATTTAACCTCCTTCATTAAATTAATTAACTTTGATTAATTTAATCTCCTCTCATGTCCCATCCTCTAGCTTTTTACCACTTGCACATGAAAATAGATTTAATTAATTTATTAAATCCTATTTTCCTCAACAAGGCATCTTTTGGGAATATTCTCCAAGTTTGAATTCAAAATCCAATTTGACATGTACATCCAACAAGGCATTAACTCCGTCTTACATGTCCTTTTCCTTGAGCCAAGTGGCATTCAATGCATTCTTTCTTCCTCTTGCATGTCATTTCAACAAATTCAAAATTCAAAAATAGACATTTATTGGCACAATCCTCAAAACTTGCACATCCTCCATCCACTCATAGGTTGACAAGTGGCATCTTTCCATTGGATGAATGTTAGTCCCAGATTGCTCATTTTGGACATTCATCCATCTTGGCATTCTATAAATAAGAGGCTTCATTCCTCATTTTAGCATCCACAATTTGAGTAAACTTACTATGCTCAAATTATTAGTAAATTCCATCCATTATCATTGAATCTTAACTAGGTTATGCAGATTTTTCCATTGGAGCACTCATCAAGCATCAAAAGTGGATCATTCATCAACATTCATCAAACTTGCATCATAGGAGTTGGGAAAGGGCCAATTTTCACATCAAATTGGCACCAATTCCCCCATGGGATCAAGAGTTTGCTTGTTTAATTAGGATTCAATCTCTTTTATTGATTTCTTATTGTGTTCTTCATTCTTTTCCTAATTTAAACTTTGTAAATGGATTCCATGGGGAATCCTTGTTCTTGCTTGCATCTCACCATCTAATGTGTTTGTTCTTATTGTTTTGTAGGTGTTAGGTTTGGGGTTAGATAGTGGTGTTCAAACTATACTTTTAAATTGAAAAATAGTTATTGTATGTGTAAGAAAAGATGTCATTTTGTCTCATTTATTGCAAAACTCGTAAAAATATTGTTGCGTTTTAGTATTAAAAATAATTATATCTATAGGAAAATTGTTTACATTTATGAAGCATCGCATATGTTGGATAGATTTGTTCTCATTTTTGCATAAATAGAGCATGTTTCATTTTAAAACATTTAGTTTTCATAGAGTATGACATGGTTTATATTATTCTATTCTCCCTACTCATGGGCATAATCTAGGAAAACAAAATAAAACCTTTGACTAGCATGTTAGTTACCCTCCTAATATCTATTGAATTTGAAATAATGTAATAACACAAGAGGATGAAACCATAAACAATCATGAAAATCACCGATTTTCTTCTCTTGATACCTCTCCTACTTGTGAAGAAGGTATATTAGTGTTAGAAGATAAAATCATTGAGTTTCATGAGAATCTTGTTCATCCCTCTCCCCCTACCCCACCCACTTGGCAGGATATTATAGCACAAGAGGATGAGATCATTGACACATTTATTAACATCACCTTGCCTAGTCTCCATTTATCTCCCAACATCTCCCCCACTCATGAGAATTCTTTAGCAAAAGAGAGTGCAATCACGGATAATCATGAAAACCATAATTATTATTCTCCTCATATATATCCTACTTGTGATGAAGGTATCTTAGTGTTAGACGATACAATCATTGTGAATCATGAGAATCTTGTTTTCCCATCTTCCAATTCTTCTCCCATTTGGGAAGATATTATGCCAAATGAAGATGATATCATAGATACATTTCTTTTGCAATATGGTATAGATGAATAGGCTAAGTCAACCGATTCCCCCTCATTATAAAATCATCAAAAAGAAGTCACATCCACTAAGGTTATGAATGCACAAGTATCCATTAGATCTCCCTTAATTATTGGAACTCCTAAGAGTCCTCTAATCATTGGACCTCCTAAGAATCATCTAATTATTTGACCTCCCAAGTCATCTCCTCAGCCACTTCTTCCAAGTGATATCTTGAATTTTTCAAGGAAACATTGTAGTAACAATGTTTCAAAACAATTGTGTTATAATATTGCTGCTCACACATATAATACAAGGAATAATAGGAAACTGCAAACCATATGTACACTTCATTACCACTACCTCAACCTATTTTGCCTAGTGCTTCTTGTTTTCCTTTACACAATGGAAAGGAGTATGTCTTTTAGAAAAAAATTGAAACACTCCTTCTAATATTTCTTTATGGGACCTTATTTAAGCTTCACCTAATTATCATAGCCTTCTTCAAAATTCTTTACAAGTTGTTATCCCTCCTAGTGCACAACCAAATGATGTAGCAGCCCTAATTCAAGGTATGAACCTAGTCAAATTAGACATTAATTGTCATGAAGATGAGTTACCTCCATTAGAAGTACAAAAACAAAATGAGTCTTTGATGATAGTGGCTTTCAGTAATAGATTCAACATAAGACATACTCTCATTGATAATGGTTCAACACTCAATATTTGTAGTGTAAGCCTTTTAGACAAGCTTGGAGTGGATAAGAGTCAAATTCAACCTTTTTCTTTATCTATTTGCGGATTTGATAATGTGGGGGGGAAACCGCTTGGTGTGATAACATTACTTGTTAAAGCAGGAAAGGTTACATTGCAAATTCCTATTCATATTATGACTCAAGAACTCTCATATAATCTTCTCCTAATTAGACCTTGGATTCATGCAATAAATGTGGTGCCTTTTGGACATTAGATCTTCTAGTGAAGTACATTTACAACAACAAGGTTTAAACAATAAAATTTGACCTAAAATCAATCTTTTTTTTGCAAACTAAAACAAGAATGACAAATCCTCTTACAACATTGACACCATCTACAAAAGTGGAACTGATACAAGAAGAAGAAGAGAAGTGTTTTTCATCAATCGCGAAGCTATTGGATGATGATTTGGGTTCATTAGATTTTACACCTACATTCATGAGAGAATACAAGATTACACACAAATTAAGAAAAGATAAAGAAGCTAACATATTATCAACACAAGCCAAGTCATCAAAAGCATGTGAGTCTACAACTTTTAGCAAAGAAGAGGAAAACACAAATTATACATCCAAATATGATTAGTGTGATAATGAGAAACCACCAAATCCAAAATAAATGTAAAAAATTTATGGAAGAGGTTATTAGCTTTTGAAACAACTTGGCTATAATGGAAAAGGGTGTGGTGTTAAAGAAAAATCTATTTGTGTCCTTATAGAGCCTAACCTGCGATAACAAACATAAGGTCTTGGATGTCAACATTCAAAAGAAATGAAAGCATCAAAGAAATCTTCACTTAATATCAATGTCATCACACAAAAAACTCTTAGAAAAAATATTGATTCATCTTCAAACACATGTCTAAGCAATGATTGGGGCTCATTATATTTTACACTCTCCTTTAAGGGAGAGTACAAAATCTCACAATTTAAATAGTATTGTGTATGTATGACACCTTGCACTAAGCAAGAAGTATCTCTGTCACAAAAGAGAGAACATCTTCTACTATTGATCAAGAGAAAACGTTGTTGAGTCTTCTCCAAGCCTTCTTGATATCTCTCCCTCCAAGAAAATGAAAAAACAATTCTACAACAAGAGCTCATTTTGTGCATATTGAGTGCATGGTCATTCAACTAATGAATGTAAGGCTTTGAGTAATATAATTCAACATATTAAGGATTGTTGTGCTCTTCCTTGTGTTGATGCACTTATTTCCTCTAATTGATGATGATTTTCATCATATCATGTTACTCATCACTATGTGGCATTGGTAGCTTTATGTGTCTTACTCATTGCCATTCATGGTGGTACAATCTCAAGTGCAACCATATTGATCTTGGAAGCAATATGATAGTCCTTGATGGTTATTTTTGTCTCTATGATTGGGGGGCAAGGATAACTAGTTTTGGAATGTGTGAATTCTTTTCAAGGATCCTCTCTTCCTCTCTTTTTACTTAAAATACCAACATAGCAAGTATGTTGATATTTTAAGCGGGGGGCATATTTTACCCCTCATTGTTTGCATGTACCCTTCTTAGTGATGATATCATACATCTCCTAGGAAGCGTGAACTTTTTATTCAAAGTGTGGCTTCCTTAATCTATGTGACATGTCTTCTTTATGGTGATATTATGCTTGATATTCTTTGAGAGCATGACCTTTCTTGGCATATGACATTCCTCTTAGTAGTAATTCTATGGCTTTAATTCCCTAAGGTGTGAATCTTTTATCTCTTGACTAGTCAAGTGCCTTGGTGATTTCAAGTGTGATGTTCCCTAAGGTGAGACCTTTCATATATCAAGCAAAACCCCTTTGATTATCCTAACCCAAAATTGATTCATGGACACTAAGCATAACACAAGTTTCTTTGTGGTTCCTTTATGTCATGAGTGTCTAGCATAACACAACTTTCTAGCCTTGTGAAACCCTTTGACGATTTAGTGCACGACACCTTTTCAAAGTTATCAAGGAGTATAAATTTTGGTATGGTTGACATATGGGAGCTTGTATACCTAGAATTCCTTTCTCATTTCCACTTGTTTTGTGGTATCACACCTTGTATACCTAGTGCGTGTTTCTCATATTTTTCTTGGGGGCTCACCTAGTGTATATCGGACTGCACTTTGTGAGTCTATTTTTTCTTGGCCACCTAGCATAATACAACTTTCTTTCCTATAGAGCCATGTGTTTTATAAGTGATTTTACATCTTATGAGTGTATTTGATGGATGTGGCATAATACAACTTCCTAGTTCATCTTTTCTTGCATTAATTTTGATATTGTATGATTATCTATTTTGTCTCAAGTGTTGCTTCATATCCTACACTCTCTTGTGTGTCCTTTTGTGCTTATGATGGTTTTTCATGGGATCTTGATCCTGGGGGCTTGACCACATAATTGATTCTTGTCATACTATCCCATTAAAATTTGTGCACTTGGACCCCTCTTGACATATATTTGTCTACTTTAGTGTAATTTTGAGTGTAGGTTTCATACTCTCACTCAATTGGGGGCTAAATGTAGTGTAGAAAAATGTACCCCTTTACATTTTCACACTATGTTTGGGACCCCTTAAATAATTAGACTTAATTAAGCTTCTAATTGCATAAATTATGCATTGCTAAGTAATATTATTCCTATTTTCCAAAAGGGAAATCAACATTAAACAAATGATTACATTATTTTAAACACCTTGGAAATTGTGTGTCCTAGATTTAGGTCCCAAGACCCATTCGCCTACATTTCAAGTTTTAAATTGCATAATTGAGTTTATTAGGCATTTTATTTTTATCTCTCCAAAGTGCATTTCATTCATATTTGTCATTTTATGTCATAAAGGAAACAATAGTTCCTTCCAAATAGGGTTGATTCACCTCAAGGTTGAAATTCAATCCTACTTTTGGGAGATCTCTTTTCCTAATGAAAATAGAGAAGGTGTAAGTGTGTTTAAACCCTCACAAAGTCACATCCACCACAATTACCTTTTTCTATGTTTCATTTTGGTGAACCCAACACTCTTATACTATAAAATTTCTAACTTGGTAGTATTTTCAAACCCTAGATCTAGATTTTGCATTGTATTAGTTTGTTTTACATTTCATGTAGGGTTTCAATATTGCATTTTACATTATTTAAAATTGCATTTTTGATCACTTAAATTGACAAAAATCTAAAAAAATTGCATAAATCTTACATACATCTTGCATGTTAGTTATATTAAGAGTGTTTTTCAATCATTTAGATCAAAATTTTAGTTAAAGCTATATTTAAAAAGTTGGAATTTTGTTCACTTTTTGTCATTAGTTAAATTTTCATTTAGACATCAAAATCTGGAAAAAAATGTCATAGTAAACTAAAAACTCAGATCTCAATTTTTAAAACCTTTGTGCAAGGGCCCATTTTCCCTTAGGTGAATTTGTCCTTGCATAGTTGTCTTGATAGACTTTTCATGCATTAATGTCTCTTTTTTAACTTCCTATTTCTGGTGTTCAAAGTGTGCTTTGAAATTCTGAAAAATAGTTACTGTATGTGTAAGTAAAGGTGTCATTTTGTCTTATTTGTTACAAAAAACATGAAAAATTTTGTAGCATTTTAGTATTAAAAATAATTAGATCTGTAGGACAATTGTTTACATTTCTAAAGCATTGCATATTTTTTTATAGATTAGTTCTCATTTTTGCATAAATAAAGCATGTTTCCTTTTCAAGCATTTCGATTTCATAGAGTATCATATGGTTTATATGATTCTATTTTCCCTACTCATGGGAATAATCTAAGAAAAAGAAAAAAAAACCTTTGAAAAGTATGTTAGCTACCCTCCTAATATCTATCGAATTTGTAAGAATGTAATAACACAAGAGGATGCAACCATAGACAATCATGACAATCATTGGTTTTCTTCTCCCAATACCTCTCCTAGTTGTGACAAAGGTATATTGGTGTTAGAAGATACAATCATTTTGTGTCATGAGAATATTGTTCATCCCTCTCCCCCTACCCCACCCACTTGGGAGGATATTATAACACAAGAGGATGAAACCATTGACACATTTATTAACATCACCTTGCCTAGTCTCCATTCATATCCCTGCATCTCTCCCACTAGTGAAAATTCTTTAGCGAAAGAGAGTGAAATCGTGGATAATCATGAAAACCATAGTTATTCTTCTCCTAATACCTCTCCTACTTTTGATGAAGGTATCTTGGTATTAGAAGATACAATAATTTTGAATCATGAGAATATTGTTTACCTATCTTCCAATTCTTCTCCCATTTGGGAAGATATTGTGCCAAATGAAGATGATATCATAGATACATTTATTTCACAATATGGTATAGATGAAGAGGCTAAGTCAACATTTGATTCCAACTCATTAGAATTTATCAACCATAATTCAACCTTTCACAATGGGTTTTGACCAAGGAAAACCCCTATACACCAAAAACAAGCATTTTTTCCCTCTCTTTCTATGTGTAGATTTGCAGGTGATGAATGATTGAAGATTGGATAAAAGTCCAATTTCACAAAGTTTGGAGAGTTTCTGTCAAAGTTTTTAAGCCGTAGAAACTCGTTTGCAGAATTTGTTTTTGACTTTCTAATAGTGGAATCCAAAGGAATGAGGAGTGCAAATCTGGGATCAGAGGACTATGAAATCAGATTCTGGAACCCTGCTCAAAGACCCATTCACCCTAGGGTGAATTTTCCCAACAAGACACTCAACAACCACTTTTGGTGTGTAGATCCAGGATCAAAGGTATATGAAATTAGATTTTGAAACCTTGCTTAGAGACCCATTTTCTCGAGGGTGAAGTTGTCCTAGCAGGAAACTCAACAACCACTTTGGTGTGTAGATTCAAGATCAGAGGACTATGAAATTAGATTTTGGAACCCTAATAAGAGGCCTATTTACCCTAAGGTGAATCCATCCCAGCAAGACACTCAACAACCACTTTTGTTGATGGGTGCATGCCATTTTTTCCTTCTTAGATATGCTGAAAGATTGTAGTTTCTACTTGTATTAGCATTTAAATACGTGTTTCAAGTTTTACATTGAATAATTGAGTTCATTAGGAAATTTATTTTCATCTCCCTAAAGTGAATTTTAGTCATATTTGTCATTTTCTATCATAAAGGAAATACTAGATGCTTCCCAATAGGGTTGTCTCACCTAAGGTTGAAATTCAATCCTACCTTTGGGAGATCTATTTTTCTAATGAAATAGAGAAGTTGTAAGTGTGTTTAAACCCTTAGAAACTCACATCCACCATACTTACCCTTTTCTATGTTTCATCATGTAATTTATGCTAGTTTTTTGGTTAAATTTTTAATGAATATAAATATTTTATTAATTTTTGAAGTGGACACATCCTGAAAAGCAAAAAATTGAGCATGCTGCCCCCTATTTTTTTGAAAAAAATAGAAAATAATTTTTTCAATATGTGTAAAATGGAATCTAGTTTTTAAAAAAATTATTTGTTTAAAAATTTGATGAACAAGTAAAAATCTATGCCAAAGAGTAGCACATCTTTGGTTTTGACAAAAATGGAGGCATTAACAAAGTTATAGATGAAAAAATTAACATAGTCAAAACATTAAAACAAATTATATGGTTAGATAGCTAAGAGAGATCCTAACATTATCATGATATTTTTATAAATTTGTATTGGTACACATGAAAACCTGATGGAGAGCATGGCCAAAAATGTGTGAAATTTGGTTACCCTTTCACAAAATCACGTCCTTGGTATGAAATGGTTGTCCAACCCTTTAGGTTTCTATTTCCCAATGCAATAAATTTGGCTGACGTCAATTGTAAATGCTAAATACAACTTCTCTTTCTCTTTGTCTCTCACATCCCACTTTGAGAAGGCTCAAAGTTTAAGTTATGATTGATGATGGATAGTCAAGATTTTACCTTTCACTCCCTCTCTGCCTCCTTAGATCTTAACCAATACTTCCTCTCTTCTCTCTCAACCCTCTCTAGGTATCTCCTATTAGAGTCACTCAAGGACTCAAGCCTCCAGGATCACCTACAAAATCAAAAAAATCCTTCTACAAAGGATAAAAGAAAGAGCATAAATTTGCAATAATAGATGCAATATTAAAAGATTGAATATATGATTGAATAAAAATGTACATGAGAGTCCTTGCTTATAAAGGAAAGGTGAGAGGTAAGATTATACAATATTTTGACTAGTGTCTTAATCCTATCACATGACATAACTAACTCATAACTACCTAGGAATCAAGCATTACAAGCTAGATAAGATAAGTTCTAGAAAATACAACTAATAATTCTAAAATGAATCTTGTAATCCTAAGTAAACTTAACATGTGAATATGTCCCCTAAGTTCCTAGTAAGTAAATTAACTAGGTACATGAAATTTATTATCACCAACACCCCCCTTAAGTGCAACTTAGGGAGAAGATTATTATGCACACTATGTAAAAAAGACTATGAGGATGCGTCCTGACTACGAGGCCACATTAGGTACCCATTTACAATTAAAATGCAATAAATGCAATCTCTCACAAATGGAGAAAAGTAGAAAACCCAATGGGACAAAACTCCTCTCCAAAAGAGAGAAAAGAAAACAAAACAACATGATGTATGGAGGACTCAATGATACCCCCCAAGGACTACATCCGCCATATATATACAATCAATGACCCCTCTTAGGAGGGGAAAAGAGATAATATATCTCCCCATAATGTATAATATCCTACAAATATGGTTAATTTCTGAAGATAAAACATAATCAAATTCCTACAAACAATGTTTATCCCCTTGGGAAGAAGATACACCAAGTACAAATGCAAGAATGATTCCAATTCTAGATAGGAATTGGTAGGAAGTGGAATCCATATGTATGATTGTATCTCTAAAAGTTTCTCATGTGTTTCCAAGTTCTTGGATGATGAAGATGATGTCACCATCCAATTAGGTACATACCCAGTCACAACAAACTATGAAAAACTAGGAATAAATGGAAATTGATCATGAAATAACTTCAAATATAAACATGAAGTGATAATAGTTGATCCATGACTATTATCAATTAGGAGAGATAAACCCTCAAATTGGTCTTCCAAATTAGAAATGTGAGACTCCACAAACAAAGAAGCAATGTTTGAAAATAGGAATCCCAATTAAGAAGACAAATAGATACCTGAACATGCAATGAATCATTGGAAGTACTCAATGAATCATCAATAGAATATGATTGTGTGATCTCAACTTGAGAAATAAGAGCTACAAGAGAAATCTTTGAATCATCAAGATGATCAAGTTCTACATCATATTCAAACTCCTCTAAGGTGGCATCATCAAAGGGTATGTTATTAACATCATCAAGTGGAATGATACAATATGAAGTAGGATCATCTGGGAAAGGAGGTTTGTGTGGATCTCCAAGAAGCTCCCAAATCTTGGTCCAAACTATGCATGGGAACGAGATCCCTGAAATCTCATGGTAGGTCTTGCTAAAGATGCTTGCACTAGAAGGAGAACCAATCAATCCTATGATATGATCATTCTTACTACCCCAAACATGTTTCTTATATGTTGTTTTTGGCTCAGGAATGAGTCCATAAAGATGAGGAAAAATATTTAGCCACTTACAATGTGTTATGATGCCTAATTTTTTCTATGACTCATAATTATCCTTAGTCAAAACTATTACACAAGGATGAGTTGCATAACCCATGATTACAATGATAATAAACTTATCAAATGAAAAAATATAAGATCAATACATATAATAGAGTTGAAATGAAGTATAATGATCAAAACAACACCCTCCCAATTGCCAAAATATCTAAGTATCCTCCAGTATACCTACTAGGAAAAAAACTAAATCACAATGTACCTAGGGTAGAAACAAGACACTAGTAGAAAAATAGCAATAAATTACTAAAAAAACTACTAAAAATTAGTCATGTGACCATTAGCTTGGTGATGTGACCATTAGTAGTTTATTTCCAGTCATTTATAAAGCGACCAAATTCATGACTAAACCATCTTTATTCATTTATTGGTTATTTCGATTGATCAATTTGGTAGTATATTTAGTCGTTAATTTAGTCATTTATTTTTGTTAACTAATCATTTATTTAGTCATGGTAGTCATTTATTTATTCATGGTAGTCATTTATTTAGTCATTGCAGTCTTTTTTTAGTCATGGTAGTCATTTATGTTAGCCATGGTAGTCATTTATTTAGCCATTTTAGTAATTTATTTAGTCATGTTAGTCATTTATTTTAGGTAGTCATTTATTTAGTTATGGTAGTCATTTTTTTAATTTTATTTTTATTTTTTTAGACTACAAGAATCAGTCGGGTATTCGTCCCCCTATAAACTATAGTGTGCCTGGTAAACATTTTTCACGTGACCGATGGTGCTAGCATGACACACTCTCCGGTACCACAGGTTTAGGGGGAGACTAGACCTCATGACCTATTTCCTACAACAAGATGATTTATCCAATTGAGCTAGGCCCCCTACCCTAGTCATGGTAGTCATTTATTTAGGTGAATCAGTGATTCAAGTTACAAATCAAATCTATCTTAATTAATCCTCACAAATTTATGCATATAAACTTCAAGTATCATAGATATTCAAATGTTGAGAGAAACACCATGAAATGAAAATGAAAATTCTTGAACAAATATGATTGATCAGACACAAACAAATCACAAATCAAGAGGAGCCACAACACTTGATATTTATGAGTGGAAAACCCTATAGAGGGAGAAAAAACCCCTCTAAAAATTTACTTCATTAAGCCTCAATGGCAAATCAAAACCTCAATGGTTACAGCCTCATTGGAAATTCAAAACATATAAATTATGTGCCTCATTGGCAGCTTGTCGCAGTGATTGTTTTACAACATTTATTGAAGAATTGAAGAATTCAAAAAGGAATAAAATAGAGAATCACTCTATATCAATGAATTTGTTTTCTTGAAAATTTCATTTGGATTTGAAACTCAAGAACCTTTACTTCTGCATTTGCAACATAATCAATACTATAAAATGTGTTTCTCCTTATTCAAAAAATATCCATCTCAGCTCATGCACTGTTAAATAGTGAACTTGTATCAAATTTCCCTTTCTTGTTACCACTGTTAATGTCAATGTCAATGTAAAAATAGAGCCAATTGTGGAGTCTGACACCCTCAATGTCAAACAAGAGAAGATTATCAATAATAATAACAATAATAGCAATACTATTTTTTTGTTGAGAACAACGAAAGAGGAAGGTAACAAGCTCACAACATCCCCTGATCATATCCAAACTAGTGGAGCTTATTGTGCAAGAGAAGAATCCCTCAAGAAAGAGGTCAACCCTTTGCATTAGTATATTACACTTCTTTTTTTTCTGATTAAACACGTATTTTCCTTAATCATCCAAAATATTGATGCATTTTCCCCATATATTAAGAATTCACACTTTCATTTTGATCTGACAAAAAACAAAACAAAATTGTGAGAGATACATTGAAAATAGTGGCTGACATATATAACTGAAGCATACTCCTAAATATAGCAAAAATTTAAAGAAAATACAACTATATAACTGGTAAAGAACTATTGTTAGAAATCATTGCATCAAGTTTTTGCTCTCTCTTAACATATATATTAGCTATTTATTGTTGAAGATTAAACTTAACAAAAATATCTTTTACCTAGAGAAACTCTAATTTTTCTTTCAAGTTTCAAATGGCTCTATGATACACAAATGAAGCTTCCTATGAACTAGGAGATTTTTCCTCATGATATTTATAGATAAAAACAAGAAATGAAATAGTAATCTTAGATGTGTGTGACCCCTAGGGATGTGATTTGGAGATGGTCAAGTATTGAGATATCTCCCATCTTATTGTGTGCTCATCAATTGTGGCTCCTATCACAATCATAAGAAAAACTTTAAAAATAAAGAAAAACAAAATTTGTGGCCTCCACTTTGCTTAGATTGCTTAACCTAGATGGTGGTTTGATATTGTCAAACAAAAAAAGCTTAAAACTTTATCTTGATGATGTGAAATGAAGAAAAATATACCAGAAAAAGTAAAAAATGTTGCTTAAAGCAACATGGTTTTGAAGTGTTTAAAAGACATAGAGGAAGATCCGATAATGAGCACATTTAGGTTTTTACATTATGGCACCTTTACCCTGTTTCACCATTTTTTTCTACCTTCCTGATCGCTATTGGTTTTGGCTCCTCCAAAATATTCCTCGTTGGTATTCACTCTTCCTCATGTTATGCACATAGCAGGCTAAAGAGGATTAGGGTTTTGGTTGCTATTGGTTTCGACTCCTCTAAACTCTTCCTCTATGAACTCTCGACTAGTCGAGCCCACACCCCCACCCCCTACTTGAATGATTTGATCTGTCGTCACTATTTGGATATGGAAGTGAACTCAGACAAACTCTTCATCGTTGGTATTCACCTTTCACTTCTCTGTTTTGGCAAGCTACAACTTGAAAATAATGTTTCAACGAGGGTTTTAGAGTATGTTTATTAAAATGATTCAAATTTTCATGCCCTAATTTTCCCCTAAAAAAGGATTTTGAAATGGAATTCAAAGTAAATAAATTACAATACATAAATCTCCCACTTTTGCACAATAAATATTATTAAATATATTATAACATTATA